>OZ010603.1:91048558-91108558 GCA_963932145.1 Acanthosepion lycidas | reverse complement strand
AACTTACAAAGACAATCTTATCATAACTGTGATAACATCCTCATTCCGTTGTGATCGTCATCTTAACATCAAAAAAATGATTAGACAACTGGAAAGGATCAGTATAATATGTAGACACAATATGTCTATATTATTCAATGAAACATCTTTGAATATATAAACATATATATATATATATATATATATATATATATATATATATATATTCAAACATGTTTCACATAAATATATATATATATAAATAAAAAAAATTTGCAAAACTCAATCAATGTCACTGAGTATTGTCTGGCTAACAATAAACATATTGTAAACAGATTGTAACATTGATCAACAATTTGATTGACAAGAGACATCAATGCATTTAATATTTCTTCCCTTTATAAGAAATATTTGCACAGACATTATTCTTCTGAAATATTCAATGTCCTCAAATAAAAAAGCAAGTGTAATCAATCAGAGACACTATGTCAAAATACCATGAATATTAAAAAGTTACAGCCCAGCAGGTGAATCAATAACCAATCAAGTGAACTTGACTGATTATACAAAAATGGAAAGCAGAATTTTATAACAATAGGAAGAGTGTTTGGAGGTTGTATTTGAAATCACTGATGAAGAAAAAGAGCTGCACATACATTTTAGGAATATAGGCAAATACAGGTAAAGAGAATAGGTAGTGAATCAAGCTATTTATGAACAGGTGTAAATACAAGTTTGTTTATGCATTTCATTTGAAGAGAATATAGGCAAATACAGGTAAAGAGAATAGGTAATCAATCAAACTATTTATGAATAGGTGTATATACAAGTTTGTTTATGTATTTCATTTGAAGAGAATTTAGGCAAATCCTAGTAAAGAGAATAGGTAGTCAATCAAATTATTTATGAACAGGTGTAAATAAAGTTTATTTATGCATTTCATTTGAAGAGAATATAGGCAAATGCTGGTAAAAAGGGTAGGTAATCAATCAAGCTATTTATGAACAGGTGTAAATACAAGTTTGTTTATGCATTTCATTTGAGGAATATAGGTGAATACAGGTAAAGAGAATAGGTAGTGAATCAAGCTATTTATGAGCAGGTGTAAATACAAGTTTTTTTATGCATTTCATTTTAGGAATATAGACAAATACAGGTAAAGAGAATAGGTAATCAATCAAACTGTTTATGAACAGGTGTAAATCCAAGTTTGTTTATGTATATCATTT
This sequence comes from Acanthosepion lycidas, assembly GCA_963932145.1. Classification (NCBI taxonomy): domain Eukaryota; kingdom Metazoa; phylum Mollusca; class Cephalopoda; order Sepiida; family Sepiidae; genus Acanthosepion; species Acanthosepion lycidas. The sequence goes on along the minus strand of OZ010603.1, from coordinate 91,107,350 downwards.
GAGGAATATAGACAAATACAGGTAAAGAGAATGGGTAATCAATCAATCAATTTATGAACAGGTGTAAATCCAAGATTGTTTATGTATATCATTTTAGGAATACAGGATTTAATGGTTAAATTGGCAACGATTTCATATATTTAATTTTATGCATGCCTATTGTTTTTTTATTTTGTCGATTACACATTATGGAAGGGTCAGTTGAGCACTGTCCCTGAGAAAAAGAGCACCATGATGCGATCAATTCTGCCAGATATTTGGAATCAGCATGCTGTACTGCTTGGCATTCATACCAGAAGCTTCAATATGAACATTTCAGAGTGTTTTGGTGTCATTCTGAGGACAGTGCAGAGGATTCGGAAAGAGTTGCATGATATACCCAGTCAACATCATGGTGTCTGGAGTGATCACTGGTGATTGTGAAGTTATTCCTCCATTCATCTTTTCACATTACCTCAACCTCAACACAGAGGCCTACATCAATAGCCTTGAGGAGGTAGTGCTGCCCTGGGTCAAGAGAGTGGCTGATGGAAGGTCCTATGTATGCCAACAGGACTCTGCCCCATGCCACACAGACAGGAGAATGTGGTAATTGCTCTCAGTCAATTCCTGCAGCCACATCACCCCTTATATCTGCCAACTTAACTTCCAGACTGCAATCCCCTTGATTATTATGTGTGGAGCATAGTTGAGCAAGAGACCAACAAAACTTATAACACCAAAGATGAACTTAAGGCAAGGATTATGGCATCAACTTAAACAAGGAAACTGTCTGGAAGATTCTGGAATAGTATGGAGGCTTTGGTTGAATCCAATAGTGATTTTATTGAATAAATTTACTCTTTTATATTTTAAGATATTTTTGTGTAATTTTGGTAAATATATCTGAACCCAACATGCACTGACCTCATCCTAACAGATACCAAAAAAAGCCTTGTATTCATTGTCATCTTAGCATGTCAAAAGACCTAAGTGTTAAAAGGGTTGCCCTAGAAGGTGACCTCAATACCACCAAGTGCAAAATTGGTTCTCAGAGTATGTCAGTGTGTGCATTAACAGAAAGTTAACTCTGATAAATTTAGGATATACACACACAAGACAATCTGATGACAGGAAGTTATATAAATGCTTCTCTCAGAAGAATCCCTCACAAGACAATTGATATTTGAAGAATGTCTCCTAAAACCAAATACCCTTTTATTTTTTTGGTTAATACTAGTGATGGAGTCCTGAAGTGAATAAATAATTATATTACATATGGAAAATTTATCTAACATTACTAACATCTAAGAGTAAGTTTGACCCACACTGAACACCTCATTCTTTCAGCTTTAATAATGCTAATGGTGAAATCTCCCAGCATGCTAAGAACATCGTTAACTAAACATGTGATTTTTCTTAGGACTTTCAATATTTGCTCTGTTGTCCCCCAAATCATTTCATTTTGAATAACTCTCCCTTATTCTCTCTTTTTTAACATGATATACAGTCTATCCATCTCTTTCTTTCTTCTCTTCTTCCAGATTGTTTTACTAATGAAAGTGCCAGAAACTCTAACTTTGACACAAATTTATCCGTTCAAGAATAGTCTCTTGTAAGAATTGATAGTAAAATCTATGCAACGCTGAGCTCTGATTTTTAATTATCTGATTTACCATCCACTTGATATTTTAATCCATGATAATTGTTTATTGAAACATGCAGATAAGTTCAAAACATTTTTCTATAATGAATCTGCTTAGTCCCAAATCAAACTTGCTTATTTCATTTTGAATTTGCTACGTCCCATTCTGAAGTTGGCTATTTCATTATGAACTTGCTTAGACCCAAAATGACTTTGATTAGTCCCAAATTGAACTTGAAATGGTATAGATAAACATAATACTCATTCTCATCCTGGAGAGGTTTCACCACCAATGGACTGAAAAAGAGATAAAATGTGAGATCAACGATTGATTACTGCTGTGAAGTTGTGCTAGATGAGCTGACATTAAGGGAATTAACTATTTCAGCCATGATATTTTTGTCTAATTTTCATTCATGCGTATTAAGATATCACTGTTATGGCCTTGTGCCAGACTAGAGGATGTTAAGCGAATAAATGATATCAGCCATGATTTTTTGTTCTTTATTCATTCATGCGTATTAACACATCATTGTTATGGCCTTGTGCCAGACTAGATGATGTTAAGTGAATAAATGATATCAGCCATGATTTTTTGTTCTTTATTCATTCATGCGTATTAACACATCATTGTTATGGCCTTGTGCCAGACTAGATGATGTTAAGTGAATAAATGATATCAGCCATGATTTTTTGTTCTTTATTCATTCATGCATATTAACACAAGCACATGTCTGTCATTGGACAAAGGTTTATTATCCAAAACCTGTCAACATGTTCAGTGAATATCTAACCAAACAATAACTGTAAATGTGCAGCATTATCGATTGATAAAAATCAATATGCACACCTCTACTCCCATACATTCACTCCAATAGTGTTGTTTGATCTTTATACCAAGACTTCAGAAAGGAGTGCGGACTGTCTCAGCACACCACAAAAGAATGGGTGGGTCAGGATTTTTGTATTGTGCTGGGTGTGGCACCTGTAGCACACAGGCTAAAGATAGAATTGAAGCACCGGGTGAGGCTTCTTAAAAATAAAAAAATAAAAAATTTAAAAGAAGATGGAATGCTTTTTAGTTCTGCTGAAATGGAAGCTTACATCTGAGACAGAGACAGAAATCTATTGACTGATATGCAATATATATATATATATATATATATATATATATATGTCTGATATGGGATGTATATACATGACTGCTAAATCATATATATATATATATATGAAGAAAAATATATGGAAAAACAAACAAAAATCCTAATATGCAATTATACTGTTTTAATGTTAATATAATGTCAAAATAAAACAGCATAATTGCATATTAGGATTTTGTTTGTTTTTCCGTATATTTTTCTTCATACTGTCGGATTTATATCCATATATTTGCTTACATATATATATATATATATATATATATATGTTGGATATCAGTCATATATATATATATATATATATATATATATATATGTTGGATATCAGTCATATATATATATATATATGTTGGATATCAGTCATATATATATATATATATATATATATATGTTGGATATCAGTCATATATATATATATATATATATATATATATATAATAAACAATAAAATCCAAATCTGGCTGAAACATTGAAATGGATAAATTCTGTATTAGATTTTTGACAGATTGTTTTTTTTTTTACCTTTCACAATTAATTCTACTTGCTGGCTCTCCTAACTGTATAGACATGAACACAGTCCACAGCAGGGTTTATCAGGCAGATGACCGATATCTTTGTCAAGGAAAAATACTCTATTCCCCTCAGGGGGTATTCTTGGATTTAATTTTTATTAATTTTAAAGCTCTCTATTAATAGGTACATCGAGCTCTTTTTTGTGGATCAGTTTTAATATTTTACATTACTAGGATCCTCTTGGATTATATGGCAAGAATTTTTTTACCTTTACTTTATATATATATATATATACATATATATATATATAATGTTATTCATATAAAGGTCTGTTTCGCAGTATCACAGCTCAGCAATGCGGCTAGACATCTGATTGCTTCAAGCTGATTTCATATCATTCATATATATACTGGACTCTCCCACTGATTTTGATGTATGAGTGTCAAGCAATTCAGTTCCTAAAAACCAACAGCCAGACTACTCACAAAAATCAGTGGTGAAAGATTGTGCAGAACTAACCAGACTTTTTGGAAGAGCCAAATACAGAGAACTGGTGCACAATGTGCCATAAGGTTTCCAAATAACCCTCCACTGGATTTGAATTTAAGAGTTGTCCTTCTCCTAGAGTGGTGTCACCTAAGGCTATAGAACCCAGTCTGTCCTGCTATTTACCCATAGCTGGGGGGAGAAGAAGAGGACTCATACATTTTCCAGGGGTATTAGCACATAAGTGAATGCAATGGATTCACCTGGAATTCAAACTCGGCTCTTTGATTCTTCAGTCTAAGTGACTATCTGTTACTCCACTCTGTCATATATATATATATATTATTCAAAACAGGTTTGGTTAAATAATTTTAAAACATTATTACTCTTCATTTTGCTGTGTTTTTTATCATTCTATATCAATTTAAAATTTACAAGGTGGCAACTTTTGTAGTTCTTAATTTATTTTTATTTTTTATTTTCATATTATATATATATATATATTATGAAATGAACAAAGTTCGACAATTATTTTAAGACATTTTTATGTTTATACATTCTTTTTATAGATAAGATATTTAAGTAAATGCTCTGTTTTTATAATAAACAGTATTTATAACATTACTAATTGAAGAATTCTCCATGACTCGATCGGTTAAGAGCACATCAGGCTAAATGACAGTTCCATATAGGATACAGGTTCGAATCCTGTTGGAGGACGATTATTTTCGATGAAAATTTCTCGGACATTCAGGCCGGTAAATGTTATAAATAGTATTTATTATAAAAACAGAACATTTACTTAAATATTTGTATCTATAAAAAGAATGTATAAACATAAAAATGTCTTAAAATATATATATATATATATATAAGACTTTGCTGCTGCAAACATTTAAGAACTTTATTGCTATACTCATGACTTTATAATTCTCTTATATAAAGGTCTTCTAGTATTTTAAGATTTTGCTTATTATTATTATTTTAGTGCAATATAGATGTATTTTCAACTAATATCTCTCTAAACTGTGAATATGGACATCAGTGTTCCTTTAAATACTGTAAGATTGAACTATGCTCATCCAAGTGAAATGTAAGCCTTCTTGTCAGCATTGTCATTGCAAAACCAAAATACATATTAACATTTTTATCAGAGATGCAATCTCCTAAAGGACATCTAAATTGATATACAATGTTGGCCTTTTATAAGATACTAGTTGAGAGAGAAGAAATTTCTTTTCACAACTAGATTGGTTGCTTTAAATTGACTATAGTATATAACCAATCCCACGTTTTTATTTGTATCAGTGGAGGATACATTAGTGTTTATGAGTCTTTTTAGAATTCTTTCCTCCTGCTTATAGTTAGAATGCATTTGATTACAGTATAGTAATTTGATATGTTTAGAGTTATTTCATGATGTATTCATTTTTATTCATGTTTATATTCCTAATAGCTTGTCTAATTTGTTCATCAACAACGTAATTAGGAGAGTCATTATTAATTAGGGTTTGTTTAATAGTTTTTAATTCTGTATATAAAAACCTTTTTGTTGAAGTATTTAATTTTGCACGGTTTGTTAAGTTTTGTAGAATACTATTTTGTAATGATTAGGACATTCACTTTTATATTTAAGAGTGCACATGTTTATGTTAGTTGAGTTTTTATATAGTGAGGTAGTAAATCTAATATTATTATTACTGTTTATCAATACATCTAGAAATGGAATTTTTTGTCCTTATTAAGTTCATACATGAACAGAGTTTTTTTTAAAGTTTTTTTAATTCATGTATTTCATTTTTTTCTTTGACTAAAATGAGAATGTCATCTTCATATCTTAAGTAAATAGAATTTTTTGTGGTATTAATTACATTATTTTTTAGGTTAGTCATGTAGAAATTGCTAAATGTTGATCCAAGAACAGAACCCACAGAGACACCATTGCATTGTTCATATATCTTATTTTGGTGGACATAAAATGAAACATCTGTGGTGCACATCAAGAGTAGTTTTTCTTAAATATTAGGACAAATTTTTAATGGAGGGAGAGATGGATTGTTTTAGACATTGTCTATGATTATATCCATTGTTTCTCTGAGTGGGACGTTGGTGAATAAATTTTCAACATGGAATGATGCCAAAGTTTCATTATTGGGCTTTTTTCTTTTTAGAATTTGGAGTAGTTCATGTGTTGACTTTATGCTGTATTTATTTGGAATGTAAAGTGTTATTAGTTGATTAAGAACTTTAGTTAGTTGGTAAACAGGGCTGAGGTTTGGGATATGATAGGTTGAAGAGGGAAGTTAGGTTTATGTAATTTTACAGTTCTGTACATATATCCTGGCTTATAGTCTCCAATTATTTTTGGAAGGTTTAATCTATTGAGTGCTACGTCATTAGCTGTGATGAGTTTGTTGATTTTTGATTTTAATTGGTTAATTTGCCAACTTTTTAAAATTTGTTAGGATCATCCATTATTTGTTGCATCTTTGAATAATTATCAGATTTATTTAATATGATGAATATATTGATTTTATCTGCTTTTTTAAATATTATATTGTTGTGGTTATATAATTCTTTAGCTGCAGTTCTTTGTTGTTTTGATAGAAGCCTGGATATGTTTTTTCCTTTGTCATGCCTTTCTTTCATCGCCTCGGCCTTGAATAGGTCCCGGATTTCTGGTTTTGTATTTATCATTGGCTGCTCTTCAAGTTTTTGTATGCTTTGCAACAGCATTTTTATTTCAGTCTTTTTATCCAGTCTACTATATTTTTAGAGAGGTGACAATAGGGTCCAACGTTGAGTAATTCTTGTTGATGGTTTGTTAGTTTATAGTTGGAAATGTTTATAAACTTGTCATTATTATCTGGAGGATTTATAGTTCCTTTGTACAATATACTAAGCTTCTTTTGGATGTTCAAACAGTGTTGTATTCCAGACTTGTTAGTAATTTCTGTAAGTCTCTATATAGGATTTCCTTGCATTGTACAAGACTAGTAATCAATTTTAGTTTGATGTGGATTTCTTGTGCTCTTTTATTGAGAATTTTTATCTAGTCTTTTGTTATCTCAGTTTGCCTACTCACAAGGTTACATTTGAATTTCAAAGTGTTGGAGCTGTGATGAGCTGCTGGATCATGTAGTTTAAAATTTGTGTATTTTGGCAGCATATTTTCACTCAAACAGGTTCGGTTAAATAATTTAGATACAATATGTCTGTTTGTTTTTGTTTTAATCCTTTTAAGTCCATGAATCATTTTCTTGGTAGCTGTAGAAAATTGATTAAGAAAAATATCAAAATTTTCTTTCAAATAATTTTTATTTTCCCAAGTACATTCACTCTCAACTGGGACCATCTTTAGGGGGTTAAATTGCCTGTTTATTTGTATAAGTATTTCTGTAAATTCCAAACACTTTTACTATTCATTTTACTGTTTTATCATTCTATATCAATTTCAAATTCACAAGGTTTTCTTTCTATGCAAGGGAGGCAACTTTTGTGTTTCCTAATTATTTAATATTTTTATTTTCATATATATATATATATATATATATATATATATATATATATATATATATATATATGTGTAAAAACTTTGCAGCTACCAACTTTTAAGAACTTTATTGATCTGCTCATAGTTGATTTTATTTTTAGCTTTAATTCTCTTATATAAAGAGTTTCTAGGATTTTTAGTTTTTACTTATTATTTTGGAGTAATATAGATTAATTCAATTAATATCTGTCTAAACTGTGAATGTGGACATGAGTGTTCCTTTAAATGCTGTAAGATTGAACTATGCCCATCCAAGTGAAATGTAAGTCTTCTCGTCAGCATCGTCATTGTAAAACCAACATACATATTAATATTTTTATAAGAGATGAAATCTCCTAAAGGACATCTAAATTAATATACAATGTTGGCCTTTTGTAAGATGCTAGTTGACAGAGAAGAATTGTTTTTAACAACTGACATAGTATGCCTAAATTATTTAACTAAAGCTGTTTTGAATGAAAATATGCTGCTAGATACACAAATATATATATATATATATATATATATATATATATATATATATATATATATCACTTATCAGTTTTATATATATATATATATATATATATATATGTAGCACATAAGTCATATATATATATATATATATATATATATATATATATTTTGCATATCAGTCACATATATATACATATATATATATATATATATTGCATATCAGTCATATATATATATATATATATATAGAGAGAGAGAGAGAGAGAGAGATTAAAAAAGATCTGCTTGAATTAATACTTTCTAGATAGAATTTATTTCTAGATATTACCAGTTTTATGTTAACTTGAATTCCAAATGCTACTGGTACCATGTAAAGCAGTATTATCTGCTGCATGCTTGGAACATCAGTGATATTTCTGGTGAGGAGAATGGCTGGACACCCAGTGGGATTAAAAACGACCTGTCAAAGGGCTGATAAACCTACTTGTAGTGTCAACGGCCATCTAGTACAATTGGTTAGACTGGACTCCATAGCTATGTATGCAGCCAGTGTGATTGATAACATACCATTGCTGGGCAGAGGGGTACTTAGACAAAAATCAATGGTCAGATTCCTCTGATTGAATCAACAGTCATATGTCTATGACCAAGTCATGCCTTCAGGTTGGAAGACATTGATTATGGTTTGACATAGTGAGGGATGGTCACTGTTAGGGCTACTTGCCCAAAACATGCTATGCATGAATGAATACCTCCCTGGCTTTCAATCCTGATATGAGGAAGAGATTTAGTCAGGTGCTCATCTGGGCAGCAACCCTACAACCCCCCACCAGTCATCAGACTGATGGTGATGATGATTAAGTTTAATTCAGTTTGTGAGCGCACTACATGATATACCTCTGTACCATAATATATTTTACTGGCAGGATTATGGTCAGGGTACATGGTAAAGGAAGTTTTGCATATGAATTGTTTTCACTGAAACTAAATATGATAAAAGTGTAAAAAGAAAAGTGTAACCTTATATATAAAGTACAGTGTATGTGTTTTTGTGTTTGTGTGTCCAAGCAACTCCTCTGTTCCCACTGGTCCAATTTCAATGATTCATAGCTCATTCAAAAGCCCTAGAAAAATTAGGCACAGGGAACGATTTTCATTGAGCTAAGTTTCAGGATTGCCAGATTATGCAAGGTTAAAAATATATATTAATATATTATACTAGCCATTATCATTGCTTTCATGGTTTAAAGGGAGTAACTCATTTTCTTTTGTATCCAAAATTGCAGCACACATTTTATTATAAACTAACTTAAAAGCTGCCCTATCAGCTAGCATTTAAGCTAGCTCCTGTGGGGCACTATTGGTTTGGCCATCATCACAATAGCTAGGGTGAAGCAGATGTGATAGGCATCAATAAACTATGGGAGAACTCAAAATTGATCGCTGCATTTAAGTATTGAATTAATGTTTAAGTTTACCTTTTAAAAGTTCAACAATAATTCTTCTGCTGCCACTTAGTTTAAAGATGATTTGATGTACGTAGATCCTTATTTTCCATATAAACAATTTTTATTTCATGGGTGACAGAATTGGGGACAATTTATAAGATAAAATTAATATAGTGTAAAGATTGGAAAATAGAAATTAGTTTTACATTCAATATTTGAAGAGTTAGAGAAACATAAAAGCTAATTAAGTAAAACCTATATTATGGAATCTATATGATTAAGTGTGAAATTGGAACACAATTATCCAATGAATTCTGTGGTTAAAAAGTCCTAACTCTACTTTATAGTAATTTATATGGTATTTACTCTGCCCCCCCCCCACTAGAACGAGATGTGATTGTATAGGAACCAGTGCTTCAATTTGATGTGGCTGTAAATTTTGTAAATGTAGAAACATAGAAAAGGGTGTAAGACAAGGATGTGCCTTCTCACTGGACTTTATTAAACTTTAGAGTGAGGCAATTCTGAGTGAACTAGAAGTCCTACCAAGATTTATTAGCAGCAGCAACAATCTTAACAATATAAGTGGATGACACAGTGTTTATAGCAGCCACAGAAAGAAAACAAGAACTACAGAAGGTAATGAAGGAAACGGAGAAGATGGACTAAACATCAATTGTTAAAAGATGGAATGCTTGGTTGTTAGCAAAAGGATGAGTTCAAACTACAAATTACAAATTAGAAATACTAAAATCAAAAAAGTACAAACATTTAAATATCTAGAAAGTGTTTTAATATAGGACAGAAAGTGCCTTCCAAAAGCAAAGTAAAATATTAAGAAATAGAAAAATTTAATTAGTAACAAAAACATGAGTACAGAACTCTTATATCTCAGTCGTTTTATATTTCTTTTCAAGAACAAAGAAAATGTATAAATTCATTTTCATATGTTTAGGTTTTATTTCAAGTCTAATGATTGCTTTTTTTCAAAAAAGAAAAAACTATAAACATTGTTGAAAGTGAAGGTAGTTAAAAAAAGTCATAAGAAAAAACATCCTTTTGACACTATGTCTTATTGTGGGCACGTTTCTCCATGTTTGATGAACTTTCTTCTGGTTTCTTGATTTAGGAGAGATAAGAAAAATAGACAAAATTTACTAAGAGCTACAAAGGACAGGAAATTGTGAAGAGCCATGATTGCCAACGCCCTGTAGGGACATGGCACATAGAAGAAAAAGAACGGGCTTAAGTAAATGGATGGCAGAATAGGGTTTATGAGAGTTAACAAAATATGCAACATTTTGTAAGAGCTACAAATGACAGGAAATTGTGGAGAGCCATGATCGCCAACATCTTGAATGGACACGGCACATAGAGGAAAGAAAAGATGATAGTGTTTCTTACACAGTTGCATCAACCTAGAATTTCTAACAGACAAAAGGTGAATAAATGTCACTTGATAATAATAACCAGTTATTCTTGAATCAGTTGGAATTCTGATTAAAGCAGAAAGGTAATTTAGAAGGATAAGTTGAGGCCTTATATTTTTAGCCTGTTGTTGGCCTTGAGAGAGAAAATCCATTTAGATAATTAAGATAGAAAGCAAATGCCGACATGGCAGATTTTTAAAATGCCAATTTTAGAGACAATGAGAAAAAAAAATTGGTAAAACAGATAGACACGTTTTTGTATATAAACTGGAGATATTTTGTTAAAATCAATTAGAAAATTAATACTTAGTTATTTTTAGCACAGAATTATCTTATTAATGAAATTAGACGCTGAACAGATTTGATCAAGAGTCATTCTTTTATTATCATCATCCTCATCATTATTGTGATTTTCTATTGTTATTTTTATTAGCTTAATCATCATCACCATCATCATTATTGCCATTTTCTATTATTCTTTTTATTAGATTAATCATCACCTTCATCATTATTGCCATCATCATCATTGTTCATATTCTTATTCTTATCTTAATCATTATCACTCCTTTTATCATTATGATCATCATCATTGCTATCACTATCATCATCATTATTGCCATCATCATCATCATCATTGCTATCATCATCATCATTATCATGGCTATCATCATCATCATTATCATTGCTATCATCATCATTATTGCCATCATCATCATCATTGCTATCATCATCATCATTATCATTGCTATCATCATCACCATCATCATCATTATCATCATCATCATTGCCAACATCATCATCATTATCATTATTATTGCCATTATCATAATTGTCATTATTATTGTCATCATCATCATCACCACCACCATTATCATCATCATTGCCATCATCATCATCATCATTGTGCATATTCTTATTCTTATCTTAATCATTCTCATTTTTATTAGTAGACTAGTTAATTTAAGTAGTGCTACTGGTACACAGTGAATGACGTTCTGTTGTTCATGGTGCTTACCTGTATCATTACAGTGAGAATGTAAGTTAGGGTAACTGAAAATGCATGAATTTTAATAATTCCAATAAAAAATTATCTGTGTATAGTGCAACTATAACTTCCTGAAAAAAATTTCCTGTGTATAGCGGAACCACCTATTTTTTATTTACACTATTTATATTTATTATATTCGAACTATTTTCTTCATCTTTATTGTTGTTAGCACAACATTTCCGCCATTGTGCCCTCCAGCCTTCATCAGGTGTATGTTGATCTGAGTAACTGCTGTAGCATACCTACAAATGATAATGGATATGTCACCATTCACATAAATACAGTGGTAAATGTTGGTCTGCAGTTGGAGATTCATTTGTGGAATTCACTTGACTCACTTCTAGCATTTGACTACTTCTTCTACATGCCGCTGGCAAATCTTATATGTGTTGTTCTTGTTCTAAGTATTATCATTCATTACCCACCGTCATTTGATTATTCTGTTATGTAACCTTCCCTAGGTTACAGCAGTAACCTACAAGGAATTTTGAACTGAACCCTTCATTTAATCTGAGAGTAGACTGTTCTCGTTCCACAGCTCATGTCTAGTGGTATTGTTTAGTTATTTATTTTTTATTTAATTTTTTACTCACCTATTCCTGATGAGTACAAGTACAAACTGCCTAACCCAGGGATTGAACTCACAATCATCATGTCACCAAATTCACAAACCAATGTTTTAATCTATTAGGCCATTCCCTCATTTTTTTTTTTTTTTGTATAAAAAATTGATCATAAAAACTCACATTATACTCAAGTATATACAGTAATTTAATATATTGTTATTATTTCACTTATTGGCATACATTCTTTGACATTCTATAACTTTCATAACCTTTTCAGCCATTGATTTTGTAGATTATTCTTCACAATTTTTATTGTTTCCTTGAGATCTTTGAGTGAATATCGTTTTCCATTTAATGATAGACCAGAATTTTTATACAGCTTTGATATCTGAAGAGGTTGGGGCCTATTCTATTAATTTAGCATTTTTGAAAGCTTTTTAGTGATGCTAATATGGATAATGATACAAATGGGATTGTAATGATAAGAATAATAATGACAATAATAACAATGACAAATATATACTGTAAAAAAATAAAGATGTGACAGTCAGCCATATCATGTGTAAATGCAGTGAGTCAACCAAGAAAGAATACATGTTCATTGGTTTTACAGTATATCAACATTTTATGGGTCATTTAATGCTGAAATAAAAATATTCAGTTTCGTAAGAGAGTAAAAAGAAACTTTTCTCATCCAAATCCATGTTGCACATTTATAAATCTACCATTTGTCTGTATATTGAATGAATACTGCTGCCATATATTACAAAATGTGAAGGCCAAGGCCAGAATGGTCATCAAGGGCATGGTATTCTGATATCTTTGCCTGGGTTTTGGATATTAAGTTCAAAATAACAATGAATTCAACAGAGGGCCATACCCAGTTTGAGAGACTGTCTAAGACACTCTTCTAATAAAAACGAATAAGTAAAAGAAATCATCCTTTTTTGTTGATACCATGCCTGTTCAATCTGTACAGCGAGGCAATTCTGAGAAAGTTGGAAACCCTACCAGGATTTAGCATTGGTGACCACAATTTCAACAACATAAGATATGCAGATGACACAGTACTGATAGCAGGCATGGAAAAGAAAGTACAAAAATCTCCTACAGAAGATAGTGACGGAGAGTGAGAAGAAGGGACTAAGCATAAACTACAAGAAGACGGAATGCATTGTCATCAGTAAAAGGATGAGCCTGAAATGTGATTTGCAGGTCAGGAACACTAGAATCAATCAGATGCAGAAGTTTAAATATCTGGGAAGCATTTTGACAGAGGATGGTAAATGCAACACTGAGATCCATAGACGTATTGGGATGGCCAAGAAGGCATTCCAAAAGCTGGGCAGAGTATTGCGAAACAGGAGGATTTCTTTGGTAAGAAAGAAATGAGTACTGAGCTGCTACATGACATCTGTCCTACTTTACGACAGCGAATGTTGGACAATTTCCTCAAAGATGACTCAAGGCAACAGAGATATGGTTCTACAGAAGGATGCTGAGGATTTCATAAACCAAGCGTGTGAGCAACAACGAGTTCTTGGAGAGGATGCAGACAAGGAGGAGGCTCATGCTTAACATCAGGGAGAGGCAGCTGAAGTTTCTGGGACACATAATGAGGAAGGGGGGCCTGGAGAATCTGATACTCACAGGTCGAATAGAGGGAAAGAGAGACAAAGGAAAGCAGCACATGACATTACTGGTGGGCTTGAGCAGGTGGATGACAGAACGTGGTTTGGGGGAGATAGCAGAGAGAAGGAAGTTGTTGAGAGCTGCAAGGGATAGAGGGAGGTGAAGTGCCATGATTGCCTACATCCTGAAAGGACATGGCACATAAAAAGAAAAAAAGAACAAGATCCCAAAGACAACTCATAATGAAACATATATCTGTTCTGGTGTGGGTCACTTCGACATGATGTAATGGTTAACAAGCTTGTCTTGCTAGACCAATAATGACTGAGCAGTGAGTTCAATCCTCATTGGTTTCCCTATATTTTCAGCCTTGTGCCACATCTAAGCTATGCTTAGAAAATCACTACTGGCCATTTTGACATGGTGTAATGTTTAGCAATCTTGTCTTGCTAGATTTCATATCACTGAATAGTGAGTTCGATCCTCACTGGGTGCTCCATACTTTCAGTGTTGTGCCACATCTAAGCTACGCTAAGAAAATCACTATATCTGTTCTAGTGCTTATACTGTATATCTCAAGATTCTTGACAAAATTTAAAGAATGGTATGTAATGCAGAGAAAGACTAAAATAATCTATGTCACCTGGATATAGATAATAGTACATTATTGATTGGTAATATGTTTCAATCATTAGCTATACAGTCAATCTGTAATCCGCATTTTCTTGACTTAAAGTCCCCGATGTTAAATTAATTATATTTTGTTATTAATATTTTCCCACCTTGGATAAACCTAATGAAGTGTTTATGCTGAATGAAACAGGTTGCTGGAAAACACAGCATAGAATTCTTTGTATTCCTTCTTGTTCTGTGAAGCATGCTTTATTGGGCAAAAGTGTTGATTCCGTAACTATACACCTAATAACAATATTTTCCTGCCAAAGAGGCCAGTAATATTGCAGGGGAAAATGGTGGTCTTTGATGCTTTTTAATCAACAATTCCAAAATTTATCGTATTTTTTCCTCTCTACTTATTTCTCGCATTCTCTTTCTCTCATTGTTCCTTTCTATCTTTATCTATCTTCATTTGTCTCCCTATATCTTTTCCTTTCCCTATTTCTGTCTGTAACTATCTTTCTCTCTTGGCTTTTTTTTTATCTCTCTACCACTCTATTTATTTTTTTCCTTTACATCTGTTCCTCTCTCTCTCTTTCTGCCTGTCCCTCTCACTATTTCACTTACTCTCTCATTGTTTTTTTTTCCTTTATCTGTTAACCACTCTCTT
The DNA here is from genome assembly GCA_963932145.1 of Acanthosepion lycidas. Lineage (NCBI taxonomy): Eukaryota > Metazoa > Mollusca > Cephalopoda > Sepiida > Sepiidae > Acanthosepion > Acanthosepion lycidas. The sequence goes on along the minus strand of OZ010603.1, from coordinate 91,092,152 downwards.
CATTTGTTCGAGTATATCTACTCTCTCTAAATTTCTGTTTCCTCTCACTGTTTCTCTCTGTGACTCTCTTTCTGCTTTTCTCTTTTTATCTTTCTAACACTTCCTTCATTTGTCTCTTTATTTCCATTTCTCTCTATATTTCTGTATGTCCCTCTCATTATTTCTCTCTCTCCCTCTCATAGTTCTTTTCTCTTTTTATCTCTCCATCAATCTCTTCATTTGACTCTCTTTTTCTGTTCATCTCTATATTTCTCTGTTCCATTCACTATTTGTTTTTTTCACTCTTTCTCATTATCCTCTTCTCTCTTTAGCTATCATGTACTTCATGTCTGTTCCTCTCTATATTTCTATATTTCCCTCTTGCTATTTCTTTCTGTGACTCTCTCTCTCTCTCTCATTGCCCTTTCTCTTTTTATCTCTCTCTTCACTTGTCCCTCTTATTTTGTTCCTCTGTATATTTTGTCCATCTCACTATTTCTCTCTGTCACTCTCCTCTCTGTCTCTGTCTCTGTCTCAAATAGATCACTCTCTTTTTCTATTTATTCTTCTTTCTGTCTCTCTGTTGGTCTCTCTTCCTCTTTCTGTTCCTCTTTCTGCGTCTCTTTCTCTCTTCTTCTCTTTATTTGTTCCTCTTTCTCTCAGTTTTCTCTCTTTTTTGATCTATCTCTTTTTATGTCTTTTTTTTTATCTCTTGTTCAATTCTCTCTCTCTCTCTCTCTCACTTTAGTTGTTGTTTTTTCTCTTTACACATTCATCTCTCTCTCTCTCTCTCTCTCTCTCTCTCTCTCTCTCTTTAGTTGTTGCTTTTTCTCTTTATGGATAAATCTCTCTCTCTCTCTTTCTATTTCCCTCTCTTTCTGTTTGCCTCTTTCTCTCTTTGTTGATTTCTTGTTATTTGTACTTCTTCATCAGTCCTTACATCTCTCCTTGTCATCTCTATTTACTTCTCTCTTTTGACTCCCTCCAGCTTTCCTCTCTTTTATTTGTCCATCTCTCTCTATTTAATCCCCCTTTCTTTTTATTTCTGTCTCCTGTTATGTGTATTTTTTCTTCTCTATCATGTCTTTCTCTCTTTTTTTATTTCTCTCTTTATTAGTCGTTCTCTATTTATCCTCTTCCTTCTTTTGATGTGTCTCTCTTTGTCTCTCATTATTTGTATCTTTCCATATTTTTTTTGTCCACTCTTTGTTTCTCTCTCTCTCTCTCTCTATTTCTCTCTTTATTTCCTATCGCTATTTGTCTCATCTTTCTCTGTCTTTCTATGTCGCACTCTCATTATTTGTACTACCTTTCTATCTGTTATTTCTTTGTTCTCTCTCTATCTCCCTCACTCTCTCTTTCAATTTCACTCTTTACTTGTCTTTCTCTATATACACCACTCTATCTCTCTCTTTTGTTATTTCTATTTCTGTGTCCTTTTTTATCTCTTTGCCTTCTCTCTTTTCCTCATTCACTCTTTGATCTTTCTCTTTCCCTTCCTTTTTCCCTCTCTCATGTTTCTCTCTTTTTCCATGTCTCTCTTTATTTATCCTTCTCTCTCTTTATTTGTCCTCTCTCTCTGTTTATCTCTGTCTTCCTTTATTTGTACTTTTTCTTTTTGACTCCTCCCTTTCTCTTTCTTTCTTTCTCTTTATACTCTCATGTCTCTCTCTCTCTTTTCATTTCACTCTTTGTCCTTCTTCATTTATCCCCTCTTTCCTATTTGTTTCTCCCTGTCTCTCATTATTTGTGCCTCTCTATCTGTCCTTATATTCTCTTCGTCCACTCTTTTTTTTCTCTCTCTCTTTCTATTTCTCTGTCTTTTATGTCTCCCTCTCATTAATTGTACTATCTCTCTATCTGTTCTTATTTCTTTCTCTTTTCTCTTTCAACTTCTCTCTCTACTTGTCCTTCTCTCTCTCTATTTATCTCCCTCTGTCTGTTGTTATTTGTACTTCATTCTTTTTTTTACTCTTTCTTTTCCTTGCATATGCTTTCATCTCTCTCTTTCCCTTGCACCCACTCTCTCATGTCTCTCACTTTACATTTTCTCTCTTTATTTGTCCTTCCCTCTCTCTCTCTCTTTATTCTCCTCTCTCTCTGTTTAAACAAAGATATAGGTGATTACCATTTCAGCTTCTGTTATATGTTCATTTAGCACAAATCTTAAATTCTAAACAACAGCACCGCAGCTGATGATCAAAGACATACCATATAGCTCTTCATATCCCTCCACATCTTCAGTCATCTTTCAACTCCTGCCTTTTCTTCCTCTACACACACCCTCTCACTTCCCCCACTTCTATATCTTATAATGTGTGGGAGGAAAAATACAGCCTGAGTTGAACTAAGTCTGATTAAAGCATTGCTGGCAGTGAGATGTGGCTGGCATAGAAGAAAGGATTCTCAGCTGATACTTTAGTAATGACCACATTGTGGAAACACTTTTCAGGAAACTTCACACTTTTACTCAAGTAAAATTCAAGAAATCAGATTTTTTTTTTAATTCACCCCAAGCAAGGTGATAATGCCACTAAGATGCAATGGGCTATGGGGAGAGAAAGCAAATGAGACAACTAATGTTTACTGTTCAATCAATGAATATCAAATGTTTTTTTTAATCAATTCACCCCAAGCAAGGTGGTAATGCCATTAAGACTACAGAGGGTGCAAGAGAATGACAAGGCTTTAGAAGGAACCAGAAACCCAATCTTAAACAGGAAACAAGGGATAAACCTCTACACTTGTTCAAAAGAATGGGGAGGAGTGTGAACTGGACAATAGCTGAACCTATCTACTCATATTGAGAATAAATAAATAGTACATCCAATTTCAAAATACAGATGAAGATGTTAGAAGTATAGAGTTGAAATAGACTTTAGAAAGACCTGAAAACCTAATCTTAAATAAGAAACAAGGGATAAACCTCTACTCTTCTTTCCGTAGACCAAAATCATTTTATTGAATTTTTTCCATATGAGATTTTTTAATATATGTTGATTCATTGTCATAGTGATTTTTAAAAACATGCGAATACAGTCTACTATAGTTATTTTAGAATTTTAAAATTTTATTCATAGGTAGTTCTGGAATTTTTACAAAACATGTTTTTAAAAATCACTATTACAACAGAATGTTATCACAGTTACAACAGCATGCTTGTCTTTATAATCTACCCCTGAAGATGATCTTAGAAAAGATTGAAAGTACTTGGGTTAACAAAACCTATGGCTCCTTCCTTGATGGATTTCATTTCAACATCAAGAAACTGATTAGACAACTGGAAAGGATCAGTATAAAAATAAGTAGACACAATATATATATATATATATATATATATATATATATATATATATATATATATATATATATATATATATATATTTGTGTGTGTGTGTGTGTGTGTGTGTGTGTGTGTGTGTGTGTGTGTGTGTGTATGGAAATACAGTGAAGTAATGGATTGCGGCGTGGATTTAGAAATTGGAGAGTTGAGTTCGAATTACAGTTGGAGCCATTGCATTCATGTACATGCCAATACCCTTGAGAAAGGTATGAATCTATCTTTTCTCCCCTCAGCTATGGGTAAATAGCAGCAGGATAGACTGGGTTCTATAGCCTTCGGTGGTAACCGATCTAAGAGAAGGAAAACTCTGAATTCAAAGCCGGAGGAGAGTCATTTGGGAATAGAGGCATACTGTGCACCAGTTCTCTGTATTCGGCTCTTCCCAAAAGTATGGTTGGTTCTGCACAAGCCCTCACCACTATAATCAAGTGATATGTGTGGGTAGTCTGGTTGTTGGTTCTAAGAACTGAACTATTTAACCCACATACGTCAAAAATGGCAGGAGAGTCCACTATATATATATATATATATATATATATATATATATTCCTTATTACTATAAATGTTATTTTTGCAGGATACACTATCTATCTATCTATCTATCTATCTATCTATATATATATATATATATTAGGTTGGTGCAAAAATAATGACGTAATAATGTCGTTTTTTGACATTACGTCAAAAAACGACATTATTACGTCATTATTTTTGCACCAACCTAATATATATATATATATATATATATATATATATATATATATATATATATATACCTAAATACAGTGTTGGTACAGATGGGATAAAATTCTGATAACCAAAAACACTATTCTTAAAAGAGTGCTCAATACCAAATAGAGCAAATAATATTTATTCAAAATTATAACATAAGCATGTTATAACATCACTACAAAAATTAGAATTTTGGTGTCTTGTCAAATGATGGTGTTGATTGCAAAAAAAGTTATTTTTTGCAATCAACACCATCACTTGATAAAAATACCAGTAGCATTGAAACAAAATTGCAATTTTTGTAGAAATGTTATAACATGCATATGTTTGAATATATATATATATATATATATATATATATATATATATATATATATATATATATATATATATGTATATATAATGTACTTTATTATAACATTTTGGTTACTTTACCTTTTGGGCTTCATACTGTCTGACTGAAAGACATGAGTTATTGTTGCTATCATGGATGAATTGATTCCTTTCTTTGTTTTCCATTTCTTTATTATAACAAAAAGAATTTTGTGCATATATAAAAACATTATTCAATAAACTATCCTCAGCCTCAAGGATTCTGTCAGAGTCTGAAGATCAAGAAGAACCACCTTATCTTAGAATGCAGTCACTTTTGACTCCAAGTTCAGATAAGGTGGTTCTTGTGCATGCTAGCCTTCACACCCAAATTGGTAGACTTCAATAAGTATTGTTTGGCTGCGGTTTGATCTTCCCCTTCATAAGGCCTCTCTAAAGTCCCTTCATCAAGATTATCAGTCCCATGATGTGGTTGTATGGTCATTACACTGTTGGACCAACCCCCTCCATATGTTTTAATTATGTGCCAATGTCTGAATCTCTGTTAATGATTTTGTCTCTTCTGATGTGGCCATACCATTTAAACTTTCTCTTCGTGATGATGTTTATAAGGTCTTCTAATGGGCCTGTTTTTTGCTTGATGGTATCTCACACTGCATCATGCAGATATTTAAATTTCCACACATGTTTCATTAAGGTACCTCTGATTTGCAGTTCGCATTTTGGGCTCAACCTTGCATTCTGTCTTCTTGCAGTTGATGTTTAATCCTTTCTTCTCACTTTCCTTCACTCATTTCTGTAGGAGTTTTTTGTAGCTTTTTTTTCTGTGCCTCCTATCATCAACACTGTGTCATCTGCATACCTTATGTTGTTAAGATTTTTACTTAATCATAAAGTGAATTTAAGTAAAAATGGCACAGGTGGAATAACCGGTAAAAATAATGCAACTAATTTTGCATTATACTAAATAATCTAAATTCTGCCGCAAAAGCTTGCTACCTGGAGTGGACTGCTCTATTTCTACATTTGCCAATGCTTTCAGTAAATATTTGCCTTAATAAATTTCTTTTTTAAACAGTACCTCGTTCTGAGGTCATTATAAGTTGAAACTCTGATCAGACCTATTATGATGAACAACGAATGCACTAAATGTATTGAAAGTTCCCTATTATATTCATATAATCATTTACTTAAAATATACTGGTGAACTGAGATAAGAAAATTAACAAATCTTATTGGCTACTTCATTTGGCTTTGGGCCAATCAAATATCCGTTTGGTCTTCATTTGCTAACTACTTTGATTTTTCTCCTTTTACAGATAACCAAAATGGATTACAGATATATTTTACAGTCTCTCCATGTGGGAATTTTTATTCTTACTTTATGGATTCTGGGATGTTCTGCTACAGAAATGGAAGAAAGTAAGTTATTTCTGCTCTGTTGTATGAATTTTCTTTTAAAAAGTAAACAATCAAATGAACTTTCTTCATAATATATGAAATCTTCTTTGAGATTCTGATAACTGATTCATTGGTTACATATTATTAGCATTATGAACACATCAATATTGTTAAAAAATAATACCTTTTTAAGAAAACATACTTAAAGTGAATTTCTATCATTCTTAAAATATGAATATACCTTATACTTTAAACTGAAAATTCTTTTTTTATTTCATTTATTTATATATATATATATATATATATATATATGTTTGTAAATATTATATATACATATGTGTGTGTGTATGTGTGTGTAAAAATTTCAGATAGAATATATCTGTAAAAAGACAATATGAATAAAGATAAAAGAAAAACTTTTTCCTTTCATCTTTATTCATATAATATATATATATATATATATATGAATGTATATATATATATATATATATATATATATAATATATATATGATAAAATATAATTTTAAGGTATGCTATATTTATGAATTAAAGTACTCAATATCAGGAATTGAGCGTGTGTAAATATAAAAGTAAACATTTGAAGTCAACACCCAGAGGTGACAATTTGTTTCATGCAATTGTCAGGTCATATGGCATTTAACATGAAATAGACCGTTACCTCTAGGTGTTGACTTCCATGTTCACTTTTTTCATATAAGCATATTCATCAGGTGATTGGCATTAGATGTTCAGTGAACTGGGCATTTTATTCATACCTTGGATAAACCCAAGATTTCATAATAAGGGCAGTTGGTGAATACATACATAAACTCACCAACTAAAATCACAGAGGTGAGAATACCAAATGGATACGGAGAATAAAATAAAAATAAAGTCACTGAAATTTGTAGAAAAAATGAAATAAAATAAAAGAGCAGAATACACTTAACAGTATATTAAAATAGTGCTCAATTTCAGAAGAAAAATAGCTCTTTGGAGATTTTATATATATATATATATATATATATATATATATATATATATATAGTGATAATATTAGTAATCAGTACGGATATTTCTAAAAGGATATAAATCCAGGGAAAGCTCTCTGTCAGAGACAGAGCAATAATTATTATTATAAAAGGCATGAACACTTAAAATTTCATGAGGTTATATTTATTTCATTAGGGTCGTAGAAATGGCCCCGGTTCATCAGACCTTCAAATCCCAAAAAGCTTTTTAGGATTTGAAAACTACAGTTTTACTGTTAACTTTTTTACTTTATACATATTGTCTTTTTCTACAGCTTAATTCTGAGAAATTTATATATATATATATATATATATATATATATATATATATATATATGGGAAAAGAATATACAAACATTTACATATCATCAACAACATCAGGGAAATCCATGATAAAGTGGAAAAAATTCTTGTGTGACACACTTTGTCCGTCCACCAGAACATTATATATATATATATATATATATATATAGCACACTTTAAAGCTATATATATATATATATATATATATATATATATATATATGTAGACTTAATATAAGTAAAAGTTTTTATGATTAAAAAGCATCCTGATTCCAGAGTTTCATAGATGGGCCTGTCTGTCCACTCATCAAGGGGTACCAGATGCCACAAGAATCCAGTGTGTTAGAACAACCAAAAGAAAGCCTGTGTTTTGGTTGCCTAATGATCTCGGTAGCATGAAACTTAAGTAGTAAATCCAAACTGTGTCTCTTTCTGAGATTTGATGGTGGGAAGAGTATATGCAAAATATATTTACAGAAACACACACACACTCACATATATATATATATATGTGTGTGCGTGTGTAAAAAATTTTCAGAATTAACGTGTAGAAAAAGACAATATGTATAAAGGAAAAAAGGCAATAGGAAAACTGTAGTTTGAGCCAATGCATTTCATCCCGTGTTTAGTATTATTTGAGAAAGTATTATGTTCTGTTTGATTTATATTAAAATTTCTAATAGATCACCTTATTTGCTCATCAATAATGTATGTAGTTAGAAAAGTCATTATTAATTAGAGTTTATTTAATATTCTTTAATATTCTTTACTTCAGTGTAGAAAATCTTTTTTGTGGATGACGTAACTTTTGTATGATTTATTAATTTTTGTATAATTGTTATTTTGTAGTAGTTTAGGTGATTTGTTCAGAAGCACAATTTTATGCTAGTATGTTTTTTATATGGGGAGGTAGGGAATTTATTATTATTGGTCTGTCAATATATCAAGGAAAGGGGTTTTATTATTATTATTATTATTATTATTATTATTAAGTTCATATGTGAATTTAAGGACAGAGGTTTTTAAATTCTTTTTGTAGTTTGTGTATTTCATCAATGTTTTTTACTAAGATGAGGATGTCATGAACATATCTTAGGGAGATGGATGGTTTTTTAAAAATATTAAATGTATTATTTTCATGGTTAGCCATATAAATGTTACTAAAATTTGGACCCAGAACTGAACCCATGAAAACACCATTACTTTGTACATATATAGTGGAGTAATGGATAGCGGCTCGGATTGAGGATTCAGAGAGCCGAGTTTCAATTCCAGGCAAATCCATTATATTCACTTACATGCTCATACCCTTGGAAAAGGTATGAATCCTCTTCTTCTCCCCCACCAGCTATGAGGAAATAGCAGGACAGACAAGGTTCTATAGTCTTGGATGGCAACTGGTCCACCGCAGAAAGAAATGGCAACCTACTGTGGGAAAAAATCTGCCTCGTCAGTCATGTATTGAAAAGATACATGATCGCCTGAGGATGTGTCATGCATGGCAAATAACTAACTGGTCAAAGAATGGAACTTCAGTAGTACAAATTAAAAATAGTTCCTGTAGTATTTTGGGTCTAATTTTTAATGGCTGGATCATATATGTATATCAAATGAATGATTGTCATATACCAATATGTATGGTGAGCTGGCTATGGAGACACTGTCTGATAGGCCACCCTGCACTATATTTTAAGGATGTTTGCAAAAGGGACCTGAAACTCACAGGCATATTCTTTAGTAGCTGGGAACAGCTAGCATATGATTGCAGTGGCTGATGCCATGCTGTTCAAGGAGGAGTAATAAAAGGCAGGGAAAAAGCAAATACAATTGTTGAACATCAGAAGATGATGCAGGAAGCAGAAAAAGAGGAATCTCAGATATTCATTCTTCATTCCAGTTTTCATCTGCCACATCTGCAGAAGACAGTGCTTTGCAAAGATTAGACTGTGAAGCCACTCCAATCTTTGCTCACAAAAGCAAACAGGGCTCTACCATTATCTTGTGAAATAAATAGATACCTTCTACTATATGTATGCATCTAATTGTTATGGTCTGGTTCCTTGTACCATGGTAATAGTCCAAGGTAGAACCAATAAAGAAGAACTCGAAGGTGGATATGGAATAACACAGATATATTACAAACAGGAATATATACAGAGAAGTAGAAAGTGTTAGTATGAACAATTAGGTTCAGTAGTAATTGTCTGAATGCAACTCTGTTTCGGACTGCCTCTGACTCGACTGACTGACTCCTGACAGACTTCACTCCAGACTTCAGACTAAACTCAGACTTCAGACAGAACTCCCTGCTTCCTCTTGAGGCACAGTATTTATTACATATGGAATAGTCCATTATGTTATTATGGGTAAGGTCCCATAACGCTAATTAAGGGATTTATAGAAATATTTTCACTATTAATAAGCAGGATATTTTGCATAATATGTATAAATTATCATAGAATATGCAGGTAAGTGGGTGGGGGTAAATATAAGTATAAACTTCAGAGTCTGTCTATATTTCTGAGATGAGGTATTATGTACAGTATTTACATTAGTCGGACTATTGTCCTCATCTTTGTCGCCATATTTGTCACAATGTTTCGGCCGTTGTACGCTCCGGCCTTCTTCAGGTGATTGGAATTTCAAACTGAACCCTTTATTTCGATCACTGGGGTAGACTGTTCTAGTTCCACGTGCCATGTTTGATGGATGTCAGTTATCAGTTATCTCCTGCTAATTTTCCCTCTGAAAGTTCTCCACTATAGTCAAAGCAACTTCAACAAGCCCAGTCAGATGAAGTTTTAACAGATGAAACATGTCAAAAAAAACTTTTTTTCCAATTTGCCAGACTAATTTCTCAATACTGTTTCTTGATATATAAAATTATATATCGTTATGTCATATGCATTGTGAACTTTTTTAACACTACTGTTTCCTGGTGTAATTCAAATCTAAACATTACATGGAACTGTAAAAACTGTCCCTTGTCAGGTGATGTTAGATAACATATGATGAAAATGATTTACTTGGGAAATCAGAAAACAATTAAGTAGTTTATATGGAAGTCAAAAAGGTGTGGGGAGAAACAAACAACCAAAATTTAAAAAAAACACATTTGTGGGTATGTCTTGATTAACCAATCAAAAGATAAATCAAAACTAAAGTAGAAAAATGGAAAATAAAGTCCAAAGGTGTGGGTAGGTGGGTTTATTTCCTCAAGTCTAGATGAAATGACACTTTAGGCATGTCAACTGCAGACATATTGTTGCAAAACTAATGCTAAGATACAGTGAAGTAGACATAGAATTATATTTTACAAAAAGTTGTTTATGACGAGTTATAAGTTTATTATAAAAAATTTTTAATACTTGTGAACTTTCTTAAAGGGGCCTCTAATTTAATTAAAACATTTTTTATTGCTACCTTAAAAACAATACATATTATATTGAATGGGCACTAAAAACTGGCAATATTAAAGTTGAAAAATCGAAAAATTAAATAAATATTATGGGAACCATTATATATTAATAAAATAATGCATATGTAATTGCAATGCATAGATTTTTTATGAAAAATTCTTTTAACTATATTTTAAAGTAAACCTTATACAATGCCTACAAATTACTGTTAATTCATTTCTCTGATTTAGGAGAACTTTATTTTTAGGAAACTTTCAGTAGCATTGTCAAGTATTGAAGGCAAAAAGACAAACTGAAGTGTTTTTTTATATCTGATCCCACATCTCTCTCTCACTTTCTTGCTCATTCTCTCTCTCTCTCTCTCTCTCTCTCTCTCTCTATATATATATATATATATAGGATTACAATATATACAATTGAAAAGAATTCATGTAAACTCAACATAAAATTTGTCACAACTATGTCTAAAACAGTAAAAGAGTTACTCAATACAAAACAAAATCAATATGCTAAAACTTGAAGGAAGAGTTTACCTGTAAGGATTTTCATAAAGAATACATTGGAGAAACCTCAAGTTTAAATAAAAGAATATATGAACACAAAAGGGATATTTTGCAAAACAACACATCAAACACATTAGTTGCTCACCATAATGAGACTGACCCCAATTTTGATTTTAAAAATGCTACTCTAATTAAAAGAGAAAACAATTCACTGAGAGGAAAATGTTTAAAACGTGCTTTAATTTCTAGTTCATTCACAGTAAATTTGTTTCCAGGTTCCATCAACATTTCATCATTCTTGACAGATCATCTGTTATCACGATGTGGGATATTTAATAATAAAGGTGATGGAAACAAAAAAAAAACAAAAAAAAACAATCTAAATGAAATCAGCTAGATTATATACACAAAACACATAAAAAATTTAAAATTCTCAGCATCTCTCATTCATGTGTATCATCTACATATTCAGTTAAACAGAAAAATATCCTTGACAATGGCTAATTGATTAGCAAGAAATTCTTGGATCTGCAGATCATTTAGACAATTTTTACACATTCTATGTCAGCATTTCTCAACCTTTATACCCTTGTGAAGTCCTTGAAATAGTATTCATGCTTCATGGAACCCCAGCATAAATATTTTTATATGCTTCTCTCTCTTACATTTTTATCATCATTTACCTGGTAAACATAACATATAGACACCCGTGCATGCATCCTCTACTTGAGTGAGTCACTCAATCTACCATGTACAGCTTCTGTCCACTAACCAGTGAAGACAGTTTCACTCTAACACCATATAGACATCACTAAATACATCCCATATAATTATTATAATTTTAACAAACGATTTTCCAACTATATGCCATACGTGTGTAGTAAAATTACAAATATAAAAAATGAACAAAAATTACCCAAAAATACATTAGCCTATTTATCACTGTTTCTCGTGAAACCCCTAATGACCACTTACAGAACCCTAGGATTCTGGGGAACACCAGTTGAGAAACACTGCTCTATGTGCATAAAAGAAAAAACTTTAACATCTGTTTATATTTTCAAGATTAGGTATTGTAACTATTTACATTGTTCGGACAATTGTCCTCATCTTTATTGCCATATTTATGACATTTAAGCCATTGTATACTCTGACCTTCTTCAGGATTTGTCTATATTTCCGAGATGAGGTATTGTAACTATTTACACTATTTATATTGTTCGGACTGTTGTCCTCACCTTTATTGCCATATTCACAATGTTTTGGCTGCTGTATGCTTCAGCCTTCTTCAAGATCTGTCTATATTTCTGAGATCACATATTGTAATGTTATATGAATGTTATTTTCAATACACCCCAAACCAAGGCCAGAACATTTGATTTTTGTTTTAATAAAAATTAACATGTGACTATGTGAGAGAAACACTGGGCAAAAAAAATTGATTTTAAAATCGGAATTCATATGGCACCTTCATTTGATCAGGTCTTGAGAATTTTTCAGCACATTCTCATATATGTGTGCGTGTGTTTATCGTAGTTTTATTTTCTCTCTTTTAACTTTTGATCTTCTTTCTCTATGTTACATGTCCCTACAGGACATATGTGATCATGGCTCTCCACAACTTCCTTATTAGTTTTCTCTCTTTGTTAAAGCTCCTGCACCCCCATTCTGCCATCCATTCGGACAAGTTCATTTGGTAAATAGCTTGCTGCTTTCTCTTATTTCTCTTGCTCTCAATATGTTATGTGAGGTTTAAGTTTTCCAAGTCATCCTTCCTTATTATGCATCCAAGGAATTTCAGCTATGTTTTCCTGATTTTGAATAAAAGTGTTCTTTCTGTTGTCATTTCTTTAAGACTTGATCCATCCATTAGAATACCCCAGAAAAAGAAGTCAGTTTTTTTATTCTTTCAACAAAACCATGTTTAATCTGTGACGGAAAAAGAAATATAATTAATGAAATTTCCTATGTGTCCAGACTTTAGGGACAGCCTGTACATTTCTGCTGCCTCCAGTTTTCTCCTCGTCCAGGGGGAGATTGTCTGGCATTCACTGCCATTGAACCCCAAAACATAGAATTTAAGAGTTTTCAATAATTCAACAATATTCAGAATTTTTTTTTATTTTACCATCATTATAACATCTACAACAGTGCTTACCGAATTTCAAGAATCTTGCCTCTTGGAGGCCAATGGGAATTATTGATTTTGAGGTTGATTGGTAAGAGTATTGAAATCTTGCATATTAAACTTTTATTTACCACTTTGTTTATGATCTCTTTTCTTTATCCTCCTCTTTTCAACCCTCCCCTCTTTTTTGCTTTTTTTTTTTACTTTTAAACTGATTGTTACTCTCCCCCCCTCTCTCTCTCTTATCATTATTACTTCTTTGTGCTGTTTTGCTTCTAAGTTAACTCCTATTCTTTCTTTATCTCTCTTCTTCCTCCTTTTCAGCTTCTCTCTGCCTTTAACTTCTAAATCGATTCCCATTTCACATTTTTATCATTGATATGACTCTCACTTTCTCTCTTCCTCCTCTGTCTGTTTTACTTCTAAATTGGCTCCCACTTTTGCTCTTCCACTTATTCAATATGAAGCAATAGCCTAGTAGATTAAAGTGTTGGTTTATGAATTTGGTAACATAATTGTGAGTTCAATCCCTGGTTCAGACTTAGACTCAGTGGAAACAGGGTGAGCAACAATTGTGCAAGATATCCCTCAACATGGATAGTGGAATAAGAACGATCAAGCTCTGTTGATTAAATAAAGGATTCATCTTGAAATTTACCTGAAGCTTACACAGATAAAAATTTAAGCAGCAGACGATCCCTTTCTTTATGCTGTATGGATGGTGGGAGTTGAAATTGAGGTACTGTCCGGTGAATGTCGGTTTACAGTATATAGATGTCTTGAACCCATGCTCTGTTTGAAATATTAGAACATCCATGAATGGGAGTCTGTTGTTACTCTCTTTCTCCATTGTGAACTGTATTGAAGGTTTTATTGAGTTCCCATGATCCAGTAGAACCTGAACATCTTCCTGGTGTGGCCAGAGTATGAAGGTGTCATCTACGTACCTTAACCATAGAGTTGGCTTTAGAGATATAGATTCTAATGCCATTTCCTCAAAGTATTCCATGTATATATTCACCATTGCTGGTGATAATGGTGAGCGATATATGTGTGATCCCATTCCAAAGTGTGTTTTTGTGTACAGAAAGTCAACATCTCCATCAGATTATCTATTGGAATACTGGTCCGTTCTTCTAGGGATGAGTCAGAGGCCAATCTGTCTCTGACTACTGAGAGTGCCTCCTCCGTGGGTACCTTGGTGAACAAACTCCTGGTTGGATAGGATGGGAGCATCTTTGATTATTTCCATGAAGTGGGCAGAGTTTTGGACATATGAACCCAGACCCAGAGACATTAGATAAAGAATTGATCAGTATAAGTAGTACCCTACAACATAAGAACTACCCTGGATACATGGCAGTAGCCCCAAAAAACTGAGATATGTGGATACAAGAGGAGGACAAAAATACTCAGAAAACAGTCTGCCTGCCTTATGTGAAGGGGTTATCAGAGAAAATGCAAAGGATCTGCAGTCCATATAACATTAGGACAACCTTCAAAAGCTTGACAACACTTCACAGATATCTCTCCTGGATAAGACCCCCCCCCCATAGAAGAGAACATTACTAAAGACTGTGTGTATGCTATCCTGTGCAGCTGCAGAAAGAAATATAAAGGGGAGACAGGCCGCCCCCTTAAGGTAAGGCTTCAAGAACACCAGAAAGCTGTAACATGAGGGGAAGTAGAAAAATCAGGTGTGGCTGACCACATATGGAGAGAGAAGGGAGATCACCGCTCTCTGTGGGATCAGGTTGAGATCATAGACAAGGAACACCATTGGAAAATTTGTAAACTTAAGGAATATGCTAGGCCACAAAAATCTCCTGAGCCGACTAAGCATAGAAATGAATACAATATGGCAACTGGTAATAAGGAGTGCCAGAGAAAAGTGATAATAACAACAAATGTTGCAATATGAGCTCTGATAAAAACATGCAATGACAGCAAAAAATTACAATATGAGCACTGGTAAAAATGGTTGCTGAAGACATTAGGTTTATAATACCCAGAAATTCATACACAGATGACACTGTGGATAAAGGCATTGGTTAGATCCAGTGACAGGACCCAAAGAGTGTGAGTTCAATACCCAGTTAAGGCAGTGGAGAACTTTCAGACGGAAATTAACAGGAGATAACTGATAACTGACATCCATTAAACATGGCATGTGGAACTAGAACAGTCTACCCCAATGAGCGAAATAAAGGGTTAAGTTCGAAATTCCAACCACCTGAAGAAGGCCGGAGCGTACAACAGCTGAAACGTTGTAATAAATATGGCGACAAAGATGAGGACAATAGTCCGAATAATGTAAATTAGTCCAAATGTAAATAATATTAACTCCCCATCCCAGAAATTCTGATAGAAAATAGCATATCTTTTTATATAATAATTGATAAGAACAACAAAGATGGGGATATTAGTCTGAATGAAAATAAGTTAAATAATGTCTACTAAGTTTAAATTAGTCTAGCAGAAATAAAGAAATAATCTCATTGAAGTCCCCTTATACAGTCTTAGGATCAAACTTCTGAATAGATTTTTTTTTTCCTCAAAACCATTTACTTTTCTTTCTGCCCTGCAAAACTGTTTTTGCTTTTTTTAGAATTCCTACTTAATAACAAACACTTTCTTTTTTTCCTCTAAGACTTTTTCTTTATCTTCCCCTCTTTCTTTTCACTTATTTCTTTTACTTAATCCCTTGCCTTTCTTCACACAAGAGCAAATTATTTTCTTTTTAATTTTCTTTGAAGACCTTTCATCTTTCAAAATTACTTTCTTTTTTTCCAACATTCAACCAGTCAATACCAAATTGCATTCAACTAGTAACCAAATCCTTTTAGTCTCTTAGAATATTTATTTGGGATGGAATACCATTCAATTAAATGGAAAGTTCTTCTATTGGTTTACTAATAAAAATGAATTTCATTCCAACGGCTTGGATTGCCTTTTCTATTAACAACTGATCCCTAGTTGAAGCTGATATGCTGACAGAATCCATCTTATGACTCGCTTTTTTCTCTATTCATAATTAAAAGAATAAGTCTGTAAGTAATGTCTCTTATTTTATTAGACGGTATCGAAGGTTGTACAAAAACAGAAGATGAACCTTTCTACCAATAGACTATATTTTTTTGCCTTCTTACAAACAGCAGTTGTGCAGCAATCTGTCAAATCAACATCTGATATAAAAAAAAACATGAAAAAAAAAAAAAAAAACAGAAATTGCATTCATTGATATTAATCATTGTTTGCTATACATTTATGGAAACCAAAGAGTGGATATGAGCAAAGTCAGGTGGTTTGTAATGTATTTTAGTTGTGGTGACAGCAATATATACAAAAAAGTGGGTTGTTATTACTGGTATGGATTTTTACTGGTGTGGTATTCAGGTTCTTCTTGATTGTTGACTAAAAAATGCATAGTCAATGAATGTGACCATGTGGAAAAATAGAGGTTTTATAGCTGAAAACTTGCTTTATCCAACAGTGTTATTGCACTCCCTGTACTTGTTGTAGTTGTCATGAAAATAGCGAAAAAGCATTATTTTTGGAACAACAATGTCTAGCAAATGGTGGTGATTATATAGAAAAATAGTGTCAAATTCAGATATAACTAAAATATATATATATATCTGTAAAAGGGCAATATGAATAAAAAAGAAAAGGAAAACTTATTTTGGTCAACGTGTTTCATTCTCTGATGGACTTTATAAGGATATTTTTTTGGAATAAGTATTTATAAAAATAAACAAAACTTTTCATTAGGTTTTCAGAATTTTTAAATTTAAAAACATCCATAAATATACATCAGGCTAACTGCAAGCCAAAGTAAACTATGGAAGATGCTAAGTGATGTAATCTAATGTCTAATAAACATAAGTGAGTAAAATATTGTCGTTGAATTTTTTTGTATGTGGTGTTATAACAATCCACCCTCAATGAGAATACCAGCTACTCTAAGCTTGGATGTGCAGGTGATGTAATAGAAAATGGCTTGGAATTGGAAATTGGAGAGCCATGTTCTAATTCCAGTTGGGTTCGTTATATTTACTTATGTGCAAATACCCTTGGGAAAGATATGAATCTAACTCTTCTCTCCCCAGCTATAATTAGTTAGGTTTGTATCTGCAAATCATTATCATCTTAAAGAAACTTCGTACAGTCTAAAAATATTTTCTGGCCTTAAATAAGCTGCAAAAAGTCGATAAGCCATAAAAAATAAATCAATACATTTCTATCACATATAATTATCAATGCATATCTACAGCAAATCAGTTACAATGCATTTCTTTAATTAAATCATTTGCAATGCATATTTATTTTCAATTAACTTTAGTAAATTATTTGCAATGTATTTCTGGATTTAAATCTTTGTGACAGTACATTTCTGCATCAAATGATTTGCCATGTGTTTCTAAAGCAAACCATTTGCATTTCATTCTATAATAAGTAATATTCAGTGCATTTATATAAATCATTTGTAACATACTTCTATCATAAATCATTGTCAGTTTATTTCTCTAGTAAATCACTTGCAATGTACTTCTATCATAAATCATTATCAGAATATTTCTCTAGTAAATCACTTGCAATGTACTTCTATTCTAAATCATTATCAGAATATTTCTCTAGTAAATTACTTGCAATGTACTTCTATCATAAATCATTATCAGAATATTTCTCTAGTAAATCACTTGCAATGTACTTCTATCATAAATCATTATCAGAATATTTTTCTAGTAAATCACTTGCAATGTACTTCTATCATAAATCATTATCAGAATATTTCTCTAGTAAATCACTTGCAATGTACTTCTATCATAAATCATTATCAGAATATTTCTCTAGTAAATCACTTTCAATGTACTTCTATCCTAAATCATTATCCATTTATTTCTATATTAAATCATTTGAAATGTACTTCTCTAATAAAACTTTAATCTTCCTCACTAAAATTCTATTTGTGTTGATCTTTTTTGTGGTAAACAACCAAAAAGCACAATTTTTTTTTTTCAAAAACTAAAAGAGGAACATTATTTCTTAATTAAAACCTATGTAATATTATAGAAGCACTGATCAAAAGTAACATGAGACTTAACCCCCCATATTTAACATTTTCTTCAACTTTTAACTTTGTCCATCATTCTCAGCCAATGCACTTTAATGTGTTCTGCCGAGTCACATATAAGGCAACATGTTCACCTATTGATTCCTAGATCTCTACCCCCCCTCCCTGGCTAGGAGTCATCTCAGATCAAGCCCGCATCAGCTTTCTCAAACATTAAGTATTAAGTGTCACGTATATTCTGGCATGATCTATTTTATTTGATTTTAAAATTTATTTAACTTCTTAATTAATTCATCGTTTAAATCTATTTTTCTTGTTAAGTTGGGAATGTGTTTTTCTTTTTGATTTTACTATTTTCTATTTGATTTTGTAAGATGAATTACATGAATATATATATATATATATATATATATATATATATATATATATATATATATATATATATATATATATATATACTTCAGAAATCAGGTCAGTTGAATCCGCTACCTTGATTTCAACCTTACGGTATCCTCAAGCATTTTTTTTCAATTGACCAACTAATGCTTTATTTTTTTTAAAAACTAATGAACACTACATTATTATTTTCAAAAATAAATAAACACACAGAACTAGAAAGAAAGGAGGAGGCTGTGAAGAAGTAAACAACATCTAAGTTGAACCATCCAAATGCTGTTCATAATCTATTTATCTATCTAAATATATATATATATATATATATATATATATATATATATATATATATATATATATATATATATATTATAAATTAATTGATTTAAAATCTGGTTTTTCCACTACACAGTTCTAACCATGTTTCAAAAATGGAAGGTCCAAATTTAATTTTGTAATTTAATTAAAGACATTAGTTCCATTTCATCCTCAAGTGAATTTTGGAGTAACTTATAAAATTACTGGGTTTTAAAGTCAGCAAAAATCATAATTCACGTTTCCAAGGAAACAGAGAAATTCATTTCAACCAGACGAGGGGTGTTTGCGTATTCATTATGTCTGTATTTTGATGTATCAGTTTTGGTAGGGGTTAGGGATGTATTCTTCAATGAAATCTAACATCCGCTAAATGCATGTCGTCTGGATTTTTTTTTTAAATTTTATTGTTACGATTCTTACGGCAGTTTTTCTATTTGTATATTAAAAAATATGGGGGGAGGGGGTATTTAGGTTAGAGAATACGTTTTATTTAACTACAATTTGAAAAATATTTTCACTTTTAATTTTTAATATACTATATTTCTTTTAAGAGTAAGTAAATATACTGGAATCTCTTACAGCATGTAGAGTTATTTTCACATAAGTATGTATATTATTAGGTAACAATTTTTTTTTTTTTAATTTTATTTAAGTAAACAGTAAACTTTATGACAATGACACCAAAAAACAACTAATTGATTTCACTGGTTTAGTAACCTTTTATTTTTTATTTTTTATATAAACCTAGTAATATCTTGTTTCTCATTAATTAATATTAATGCTCTGTAAATTTACATTGAGCACTATTTTGTAAAAATATAAATATCTATAAGAACACCGGATTATATATCTTACTGTTCTTTCTTTTTATTTATATATACACACACACACACACACACACACATATATATATATATATATATATATATATATATATATATATATATATATATATATTAAAAAGAAGATAAACCACAAACGTTTTTGGATGAAATGTGTATTTTTTTATTTTAAAACATATATTATACTCTATTTTCCATAATTCTGCTACACAAGTTTTGGTTTCACGACCTTCAAGTAAATTTCTACTTATTATAAAAATTAATTTTTTGCATGATAGTGATTCAAATGCCTTTCTAGGACTATTGATAAGTGTTTAGATATATATTGCATATTGTTTGTTTTTGCTACAATGTCATAGAACTGTATTATGAATTTACAATTCATATAATATATATTTTAAAATAAGAAAATCCACATTTCAACCAAAAATGTTTGCAGTTTCTCTCTTCTTTTTAAAATATACACTTTTCTCTCGTTGGAACAATTATAACCTGTTCCCTTTATATATATATATATATATATATATATATATATATATATATATATATATATATATATATATATATATAATCATTTCATCTCAAGTAAGGCATTAAAGCCACTAAGATGCAAAAGACAAGAGATTATGAGAAAAATAAAAATATTATTAAGAACAATAAAAGAACAGGAAACAAAACAGAAGATAATGATTGACATTGCATTTAAGTTTTTGTAGATCAATGTTGACAGGAAGCAAGAATTTGGAAGAAAATTCCACAACCAAGAAGTGTGATAGAAGAAACTGTTACCATAAAACTAACAGTTGCATGTAGCCATTTCAACCTTACTACCAATTTAGTACTAAGCTTAAAGTCATAACGTCATAGAGGAAAGTTCATCAAAACAATTACCATGAAAGCATTTATAGAAAAGGCACAGAATAGCTAATTTGAACTAATTTCTATGTACGACTACTGAAGCCAAGATGCCAGGTCAGGACACATTGCAGATTCTTATTTGTATTTTATCA
Organism: Acanthosepion lycidas; assembly: GCA_963932145.1. Lineage (NCBI taxonomy): Eukaryota > Metazoa > Mollusca > Cephalopoda > Sepiida > Sepiidae > Acanthosepion > Acanthosepion lycidas. Next base: position 91,071,343 of record OZ010603.1, on the reverse strand, counting down.
AGAATCTCTAAATACATAAGAGAAGCACAAGACCAGATGTGACTGGCCATGAAGATTGCATTCAAGCATGAAATAGACTGTGGCCACTCAGTGTTGACCTCAGTGTCCACTTGTATATATATATATATATATATATATATATATATATATATATATATATATATATATATATATATATATATATATATGTGAAAAGTGTGTGTATATATTATATGCGCGGTACTTGTAATAACACCAATACATACAATCTACATAAACCCAAAATTAAAAAAAAATGAATCAGTTTGTCTGCCGATTGCAAAAGCGTGAAACCCAGGGTCACAAACTCACATCAATCCAACCAAATATATATATATATATATATATATATATATATATAATAGAGTGTACATGTGTTTGTATACTTTCCTACATTTGTTATGTGACAGTATATATATGAATAAAAAATAGACAATCAGAAAATAGTACTTAGTCATTGCTGATGCATTTGATCATATGACTTTATCAAAGTAAATGATGATGAACAAAAGTGAAATGTTGGATTTTTACATGAGATTCAAAGATTTTAAGACACTCCTGTGAAAGCCTTTTTTTCGGATGTTAACTTTTCTTTTTTTGACTAAGTGTGTGCATTTGTTTTTCATGTTAAAGTCTTCACACACTCAATTAAAAAAAAGGAAAAGTTACTAATATCTAAAAAGAGCTTTTCATAGATTTTTTGAATCTCACATAACTACACAACACAAACACACACATATGCACACACAAACACACACAGATATTTTGTAGAATATGACACAAGAAAAATTTTATTAATTTTTTATTTTCTGTTTGGTACAAGTAACAAAGTGCAAAAATTGTTCGTATTGTCTATTTTCCCAAGTGCTTTCACTCATTTCTTTAGTCATTTACAAGGGGGTTGTTTTTAGGTGTTGTTAATTTCACAAGAATTGCTGACATATTATTATTATTAATAATGAAGTCTCTCAATGATAATGATGGCAACTGCTCCACCAAATGTGAGGAATGAGATTTGAAGAACTCACTAGTTGATGACATTATGTTAACATCAATGGCTGTGAAGACCAAACTAAGACAAACATTGCTATTCAAAAGTTGGACACTGAATGCCAACACTTGGTGCCAGTGGTCCATGCACCAGGCAATCATGATGTTGTTGCCAGGGAAATTCCTGGTTTTGAGTTCAGCTTGTCTTCAAATCTTTCAATAATCTGACAGTATCCTCCAACCATTGCGAATTGCTACTCATCACTTTACTTCCAGGTGGTCTTTGGAACATTTTTTTCTGTCCTTCAAAATAGCGCTAACCTTCCCCATATGGGATCCTTGAAACCCTCCACATCGAGAGTATTCAATGCATCCTTGGATTGACATGTTGAGATCAATTACTGCTGGGCAATTTTCTCTGGTGTAACAGCAGCATTGACAGTTCTATCATCTAACAACTCAGGTAGATTGGTCATATTATCAGGATGCATGAAGAGCATCTCCAAAAGGATATGAAGGACTCTCGGAAGGTCCGAGCTATATTGGAGGACAAAAAAAAAAACGTTTCAAAGCTAATAGCTTAACATCTATTGCTATAGGTCAAACCTGCCAGCAATATTCATACTGGTATAACAAGTCAACAGCCATTATTTATTATTATAATATATAACAGTATTATTATTATTATAATATATTATATTATATATATAATATATTATATATTATATTATTATATTATATAATATATTATACAACATATTAAATTATATAATATATTATATTATATATTAATATGTAATATACTATATAATATATTATATTATATAATAATATTTTTATTATTATAATATATATTAATTACAATAATATTATTATTATTATTATAATGGATGTTCAAGCAGAAATACATTTTGCACACTTCACAATTTTTTTGGTCAACATAATTGACTAACCAAGAGTGCAATTAGAAAAATTGTTCTTAAATTGAGACAAACTGTTTCAGTGGCAGATGTGAAAACACCATTGCATGCTTGTTTACACCATTCAGCTGAAAACATTGCTTGAGTGCATGAGAATGTGGCCAAAAATCCAGACACCTCTATTCATCATCATGTGCAGGAACTGAACCTCTCCACAACAGCTTTACATTGAATTTTGATAAAAGATTTGTCTCTAGACGCTTACAAAATTCAATTGACACAAGAACTGAAACCTGCTGACCATTCGGAGCGCCATATTGGGTGCACAAGCAAAGACAAGCTAATGAAGATTTTTCGCAAAAATCCTCTTTAGTGATGAATCCCATTTTCATCTTGGTGGATTCATTAATATTAAGCAGAATTTTCACATTTGGGCTGATGAAAATCCAAGGAAGATTGTTGAAAAGCCTCCGCATCCACAAAAGGTCACTGTTTGGTGTGCATTTTTTGCTAGCGGAATCATTGGGCCGTATATTTATAATTTTGAATGTCCATTTTTGTAGTAGGCCTCAATAACTTTAACATGTTGTTTGATTGTTAATCTTTCCATGGTTGAAATTGCCAAAGACTTAAGTTGTTAAATCTGAAAGAAAAAGAAAAAAAATCATTAGACGCTTAAACTTAATTCACATTTAAAATCAGTCTTATATAACTAAAATTGATAAATGACTGATATGAAACATCCTTAGTAGGTAAAAAAATTACAGATTAGCCTTGAACTCTGTTGTTATAACATTCTTGCTCACTTCCATTGTTTGTAACAGTGCTTGGAAGGAAAGTGTGTAGAGTGTGGTCGTTCCACCACACTACAGAGGTTCCATCAGTGAAAATATGGCTTGTGCAGCAGTTTTAAGTACAACATTCCCTAGATCCAACAACCACCATATTTGCCAGATCTTGCCCCTTGCAACTACTTCCTCTTCAAAAATCAAATCCCACTAGAAAGGAAAAAGATTTCAAGACATTGAGGAAATCCAAGAAAATGTGACAAAGCAGCTACTCGATATCCCAAAAAAAAGAAATGGAAATGATGCTGGATAAAGTGTATGGCTTTGGAAGGGAACTTCTTTGAAGGAAATTAAATGCTGAAATGATATATGTTGTAGTTTTTTTTTTTATAGCACCAGTCCCAATACATTTTTATCAGATCTTATTATTACATTTTTAATTAAAGTACAAACAGATATATGCATATTTTAAACCAGTGGTCAGTAACCCCAGGTCATATCCAGCTCATGAAGGATTTTTGTCTAGCCCCCCAATTGAGTCGTAGTAAGGAATTTACATTTTTGTTGATTGCGTTAGCTGTTATCCTGTTATCCTGCAGTAAAATAAGGAATCTTTTTTAAATAATATAACATTAACTTTGTTGTTTTTTCTTTAAACCTCCAAATCAAGGCAGCCTTCTGGATAGAATAGTCTGAGGTCAAGACAATTTATTATAGTACATTTGATTTCATAGTCCTCCTCCAAGACATTGCATAACTGTCTGGCCTGCTCCCTCCAAAAAGTTGCTATCCACTGTTTTAAACAATCATTTATCAGATGAAACTATTTTTTTATATTTTTTTACAAAACAGATTTCTTTTCATGAAAAAACAAATGGATATATACATTTTTAATTCATCATTTTTGTGTACCATATCCCTCTCAGGAAGTAGGGGATCATGGCTCTCCACAACTTCCTGTCCTTCGTAGCTCTTAATAAATTTTATCACTTTTTTATTTCACTTAAACCTTGTTTTGCCATCCATTTTACTCAAGCTCAATAAGTTTGTTATGCATTGTTTTCCTCTGTCTATCTTGTCTTCAATCTGTCCTGTGAGTATCAGATTTTCCAAGCACTCTTTCCTCATTATGTGCACTATAAATTTCTACTGTCTCTTCCTGACATTAAGTATAAGTTTCTTTTTAGTTCCCATTTTTTCTAAAACTTTGTCATTGCTCATTAATTTGCTCCATAATAACCTCAGCATCCTTCTGTAGAACAACATTTCTGTTGCTTCAAGTCTCTTCTTAATCTTTGAGGAAATTGTCCAGTATTCACTACTATATAGAATAGATATCACATAAAAGTTTCATAGTCTTTTTCTTGTTTCTAAGTTTTTTCTGTTTCTTAATACAGTAGAATGCTTCATATCCAGAATTCTGCATATCCGGACATGATTTTGATGTGTATATTTGATATGTAATATATGATATGAATTTTCATTAACATTACATAATTTATTGCTTTTTCCTTAAAATCAATTTTGTTCTATTTCACTCACCATTAGATTATTTTGTTTATTATAAAACATTGAAAATAAATGTTAAACCTGATTTCAGTTCTTTTATTTTAATCTAAATATAACCCCTCATATCCAGACTTTATAGCCAATTCCTCATATACAGAAGGTTTTCGTAGTCTAGTTTTCAGGGATTCAACTGTACTTTGCTTAGCTTTTGTAATACATCTTTCTCTATTCCAATGTACCTTTGGATTTCAGTGTCACACTTACCATTCTCTGTTAAAACACTTGACAGATATTTAAGTATTTTGTACTTGTTTGATTTTGATCTCTCTGATTTATAATTTGCATTTTGGGCTCATAAATTAGTAAAAGTTTAAAAAAATATGCAGATGTTAATGATGTAAGCATGTTTTTTGTAAATAAAAAAACTAGGACCAGATCACTCTGTAAAAGTCAGGGATTGATTTATCAATATTATGATAAAGACAACTCTTTTAAAATGATAAAAAATCAATTATTTTTTGAGTCTGAAAAATGCTGTGTATAGAATTATTATATTATGAATGATAATATATAAAAATTATTTTCCAGAAAATGTTTCCCTATTTTTTATGAGTGGACCAGTCTATTTAAGTAGTGTCAGATATCTGAAAGAAAAAAAAAATGCCCTAAATTTTTGTTGTCTTCAGATTAAGTGAGAAATCATTTAGTTTGACAGGTCCTCACAAGCAATTTTAGTTTTATATTACAAGAAGCCTTTAAAAGCAAGAGACAGAAATCGACAGAGAAAGAGAAAAAAAAAGAGAGAAAAGAAAAATGAGCGAGAGAGAAAGAGAAAAAACTGATATTAATGCTTGTAATTAAAAACAGGATGACTCCCACCCCACCAACAGCTTACAATTGACACCGACCCACATGTAGTTAATCAGATGCTGCTACAAATTACTGGCAGTTCCCAAGTGGATACCATAGTGACAAGAATATAATCAATGAACCAATAAAAGACTTGTGATTGAGTAAAAGGACAGGCTTGACTAACCTAAATAATGTATTTGTTGCTGGAAGAGTCAATCTCAAGGAAAAGTCAAATCTCTAATATCTTTTAAATCATTTGTAAAAGTTGATTTGGATTCAAGATGTAATTATCAAAAACTACATTTCACATCACAGGGTTTCTTCTTAGGTCAAGGATTTTTTTCTGTAAATCAATTTTAATCTGCAAACTTAAAAGAGAAACTAATCAGTATTACTTAAGTAGTTAAAGAGGGTTATGATAAAAAAATGAAAAAATAGGATAGATTAAAACTAATTAATAAAGTAATTGTAATAATGAAGAGTGTATTTACTCGGAGTGTTGGGATAAAAAACAAGGAGAATAACATGTAATAAAACTAGTAATAAAATAATAGTAATAATGAACAGTGTATACTTTTTTATTCATTTCACCCCAAGTAAGGCAATAAAGCAACTAAGATGCAGGTGGTTACTGAGTGTGAAAGAATATGTGCTGTAACCTAGGGAAGGTTACTGAATAGAATAATCATACGAAGGTTGGTAATGAATGATAATACTTAGGACAAGAACAACACATATAAGATTTGCCAGCAGTGCGTAGAAGAAGTAGTCAACTGCTAGAAGTGAGTCAAGTGAATTCCACAATGAATCTCCAACTACAGGATATCTACCAACCGCCCCATGCAGTCAGATGTGGCACAAGACCGAATTTAATATGAGGTATCCAAGCCTGTAGCCTCAGCCAAAAATTCCCTGTAGACCCTGTATAAAATGGAGTTGGGTAGCTGTTTCCCTGAGACTAGGCTCTGCTCTTTAACATAGCCTTGTCTGAGATAAATTTCCAACTGCAGACCAACATACAGTATTTACTACTGTATTTATGTGAATGGGGACGTAACCCCATTACTGTTGATAGGTAGGCTACAACAATAAGAAAAAGAAAAAAACATTATTAAGAACAAAAAAAGAACAGAAATTAATAAGACAAAAGGTAATGATTGACTTTACATTTAATTTTTTTCACTTTAGAGGTGGTGTTAATGAATGGTGCAACTGTTTGGCCATTAACTAAAACTCTAGAGTCTAAGCTTGATGGAACCTATATTCAGATACTGAGTGCTATAGTTAACATCTTTTGGAGACAACATCCAACTAAATCACAGCTGTACAGTCCAAGGCCTGATATTTTTACAATCTTATGTGAATGCAGAATGTGCTTTGCAGAACACTGCTGGAGAGCAAAACCAGAATTTGCAAGTGATCTACTGCTCTGGAGATTCTAGTCATGGCACAAGATGGGCTGGTCGTTCAATAACCACCTATGTTGACCAGCTATGTTATGACACAGATAACCTCCCAACCTTGATACAAGACTATAATGGTTGACATGATAGACTTATGAAATTCCAAGATGGCTCAATCAAATAAAATAATAAATGATACATGCAGGAGTAGACAGGTTTTCCTATCATTCAGTTCACACTCTCCCTGGTCTTTTGAACAGGAGTAGAGATTTATCCCTTGATTCCTGCTTTCTGATCCCTTCTAAAGCCTTGTCATTCTCTTGCACCCTCTGCAGTCTTAATGGCATTATCACCTTGCTTGGGGTGAATTGATTAAAAAAAAAACATTTGATATTCATTGATTGAACAGTAAACATTAGTGGATTGAAACGTTAATGTTAAAACAGTTTCTCAGTTAAATAGACTTCTCAAAATCACTGTTATCACTCTTTCTGGTATTGATGGGACTTTTGTTGATGGAATCACCACTTTGTTGCGAGGGGTAGACCTTTTTCAGCAAATATTTAATGTCTTCTGGAAAATTTGTCCTGCAAAAAATATTTAGCGGACTTATGTGAGTTTGAGTAAAAATGAAAACAAAAACACCACAGATAGTTCATGAAGACATCAACATAGATAGATATATATGAACAGACTAAGATAGATAGATAGATAGATAGATAGATAGATAGATAGATAGATAGATATCAACATAGATAGATATATGAACAGACTAAGATAGATAGATAGATAGATATGAATGAATTAATGCTAATGACAATACTGAGACTAGCCAATTGCCATACAGGAAATATTAAGCATTTATTGACTGAAGATTTAACGTTACTGTCAGTTGAAATTTAGAAAATCTTTTTTTTCCAAGAAACTAAACATCTTGTAACTGTTATCACTCTTTCTAGTATTGATTCCTTCCTAACCTTTTGTTTAAGGCAGTGTGGAAAGTCAACGTCTTTATTATATCATTATTTTCTCTTCTAGTTACATGTGTTACTCATTTTAGTTGTTGCTGCTTTTTGAAGTCTTCAAGTGATGTGGTTTTTGACATTTGGTAAAATTCTTTGTAATTCTATAGAGACTGACAAAGGATTTTCTTCTTTAAAACCAAGAGGATTTATTTGCTTGAAGCAGTTTTTAATTCATTTCTTCAGGAAATTAGTTCACTAACCATTATTGTTCTTTCTAGTCTTTTAAAGCAGTTTCCTTCCTAAGCTTTTGTTTAAGATAGTGTGGAAAGTTGCTATATTATCATTTTCACTTTAAAACCAATTATTCTCAACAAATGTATTGAATGAAATTAGATTTCATTTTCTAATCATGACAGATTTCAAAATCATTTATACAGCTTTGTAGGGGGGGATTTATTTTCCCTCATACAGCTCCTTCCCCACAGACTATCACTACTCTGGTGCTATTTCCATGGTAAATGTTCTGATAAGCTGCATTCTTTAGTGCCTCTTGTTCAAACCTTTACTACTAAGACCTGCCACAGTGTTAAATCACCGTGATTCTCTTTGTATTCTGTTTCTGAGAAGGAAGTTCCACTCAAACAACTTCTTTGCAAGAACTGCCACTCTGTGGAACAGACACCTGAGTGGATGCTTCCTTGCACACTAGAATTTGAACCTCTTCAAGTCTAGAAAGCCAACACAATCATTTCCTTTTCTAAAACATCCTAGCATTTCCATGAGCACTAAGGCAAGTCTCATCAACACCATTTTCCTACCAATGCTAACATACCACTTCATTCAGTAACCCTCTACCTTGAGTGGCTTTTGAGCCTTGTATTGGGTAAACATAAGTAAAAAAAAAAAATGTGTAAAAGTACATTTAATGCCATCTGATAGCAATAACAGAATGGACTTGTTAGGCTACCCAATATAAAGTAATTTCAAGGGAGGCTGCATCTGAACTCCACCTCTGGCTAGTGATATCGGGAGGTATTGCTCAGGTACCCTGATTTATTTATAACAATATTTCAGTCTTAAACCAATTCTTGGGATTTGATGGATGTACTGTTGCTATTTTTTTCTCCCAGACAGTGATTGTATGGAATAATTATCATTATATGTAATTACAGAGGTGTTTGTGTGTGTGTCTGTGTGTGTGCGTGTGAGTGTGTGTTTGTATAAACGGCCTTGATAGAATCAATTTCAGACTGTGATCAACTACGAACCCACCAACCCACCAAACCCTTTTACTCTTTGTTTCATTCACAGTCTCTCATCTGACTTCAGCTCACCCCTCATTGTCAATAGCAACAGTGAGAGAAGCAGCAGCAGCAGCTGCAGCTTCAACTGCATGTCTATGGCTGAGACGCGGGCCAACTCACTTCTGTTAAGATCTGAAATCTGGAGAAAAATTATCTGTATTAGCAGTGGGGGCAGACTGTGTATGTCAAGAAAAGGTAGAAATTGAGAGAAGCCATGGCAAAACATGTAGGAATTAGAAAGAAAGACAATAAGTAAGAAAGAAAGGTATTAACAATTAGAGAGAAAAGCAAAGTCGACAGAAAGATAAGAATTAAAAAAAAAAAAACATTAAGATGAAAGAAGACAATAAAATGAAAAAAGTCATAAGTTGTGATATGAAAAGAAAAGTGATTGACTTAAGTTTCTATTTCTAATGCTTTAAAATATTGATGTTAAAATGGCAAAGGAAAGGCCCCTTCTACATTGGGGAGAGAGGGAAGAAGTTAATGATTTCCCTAGGGGAAGAGTTCAACTGGTGCTGCCAAAAGGTTGGTGGCTATGATGTAATGGTGATGATGGATTTAAAGGCTATTCTCATAGGTACATTAAGCCCAACTATTATTAATATATTTTCTGTTTATACGTTATTTTCAATTGATTCCTGTCAGAGAGCGCATATTTTCTATGAAATTTCTCAAACGTTCAGACTGGTAAATGTAATTAATACTGTTTAATTAAAAGATAGAGAATTTACTTAAATTGTATCTATTAAAAATAACGTATAAACACTAAATATATTGATAATTGTCAGACTTAATTCATTTCATTATATGTTGTCATTCTTTATATTAAAAATACATTTTGTGAGCAGATATGATCAGTCAAGAAAAATCGTCAAAGATTGTGTGTTTAAAAACATTAATTTGGACTTTGCTAACCAGACACTTCTCTGTAGCTAAATGGCATAGCATGTCAAATCAAATGATGGTTTCTGTTTTGGAATACAAGTTTGATTCCTGTCGGAGAACACATATTTTCTACAAAATTTCTCAAACATTCAGACCGGTAAATGTAATTAATACTGTTTACTTAAAAAACAAAGCATTTACTTAAATAAATTATATCTATTACTAGTAACATATAAACAGAAAAAAAATCTATATATATATGTGTGTGTGTGTGTGTGTGTACATGCATGTCTGTGTGTGTGTGTGCATAAAAGATGCAAATTCAAGCTGACATCTTAATTAGAATTAATAGAAGGCAGTTGATCAATACCTGAAGGTATGTAAAATTTAGAACCACCAAACTACCCAAGTGGGAATTGAGGTGCATGATGTGATATCATGAAGTATTGCTCAGGTTTCCTGGTTTATTTGCAATAATATTTCAGTCCCAAACCAATTCTTGAGACTTGATCAAGGCTTTGTTGTAGTCAGATGCTGGAACCTCAAAAGCTGGAAGGAACAGCAACACAGGCATAGATGGAATAAAGAGAGGTTTATTGTAAAAGAGTATACACTACTGAGAGGCAGAGAATCAACTAATGCTTCCTGAAGCTAGTCAGACAATATTCTGTACACACTACCTATATAACCTGATATAGTCAGTCCATAATAGGTAATAGGGAGGGTGGAACATTCCATTATATATATATATATATATATATATATATATATATATATATATATGTGATAGAAATTAGGAGGATTTGAGATAATTATAATTAAGTAATTCATTGAGTCTAGAAGAAACCTCAACAGAATACAGAAAACACTGGACGGACGTTTCATCCTATATTTGAGACTCATCAGCAGTACGCATCCACTACTGAGAATTGAAACCAGGACAGTTACATTAACAGGCAAATGTCATACCAACTGTTCCAATGGGCCTCTTTTTTTTTTTAATTTATTTATTTATTTATATATATATATATATTTATTTATTTATATATATATATATATTTATTTATTTATATATATATATATATATATATATATATATATATATATATATATATATATATATATATATATATATATATATATATATATATATATAAGCAAGTTAACAAATGGTAGCAATTTGAGACCCAGTATTTTTGTGGGATATTTTATGTTGTTTTGTGTTGTACACATTGCCATTTTTGCTGTGTCTTAAGATGACAACAGGCTTTAAAACTACCACCACCATTGATGACTAAAGAGACTTATGTTAAATGTAAAAATGATTTTAACAATATGGCACATGTACACTGACTTAAATGTAAACAAGGTCCAGTGGCTTTTCTCAGTTTGACTGAGCGAGCAAGAAATTGATATTTGGAGTTAACCCTAACCTTCCATCAATAATAGTGGATAAACTTCCAGCTATGGAGTGTTCATCTAGTGACATTATACGTCAGAACATGGAAGATTTACACAGTACCAGATCAAACTATATTACAGCAGTATTGGTATGCCATGGAGGATCTTACTATAAATGTTCATCCATGTCAATTAATGAAAGTAAAAATCAACTGAATAACTTGATTGATAATAATGTATTTGAAGTTCTTCCTTTTGAAAAACAGATGCACTGTCTTTTAGCTGGATAATATCTGAAAAATATAAGGATGACAAAAAGTAAAAAGAGATCAGAATAAATGACTAGAGATGAAGAATTACCTCTGAAAATTATTGATGCAGATGAGGATGATCTTCATGAATAGATAAAACTGACTCCAAGAAGGAAGATATGTCTGATAGTAGATATGAAAACTCACCTCTGGATGTAAGTAATAGCATAAAAACCAAAAAGAAATTCTTTTATCACATACAAGATGAGGAATGAAGATGTATGGAGAGAAGTCAAAATATTAAACATATAACCGAAACAAACTGGAAAACATAAGGAATGGCTGAATGTTCATGTAGAGGGGGATGAAGAACCAAGATATGTTAAGCGGAATCATATTAATGATTGAAAGGAACTGCCTTATCCAGAAATACTGTATTGTTAACTATGAATCAAGAAATATCCCAGAATGCTGTGGATGCTAAGGGGAGAGAACTGAATAACTTGATTGATAATAATGTATTTGAAGTCATTCTTTTTGAAAACAGATACACTGTCTTCTCACTGGATAATATCTGAAAAATATAAGGATGGCAAAAAGAAAACTAAAGCAAGGTTAGTGGCCCGTGGCTTCAAAGAGGACACTAGCAATCTTAGACAAGATTCTCCCACCAGCATATTGAGTGTCTATGCTTGGTATTTTTGACAATAGCCTTGATGTACTAGAGGTTGCAATCTATTGATATGACAGTGGCACTCCTACAAGGGGATCTCTTGGAAAGAGAGGTATTTCTATGCCCACCTCATGAGGTCTGTCTAAAAACTGAAGTCAGGCATCCTCAAAGATGCATCTACAGATTGAATGATGTACCTAGATCTTAGTACAAAAGAGTTAAAGAAATACTCTTACAACTGGGTACAATTAGTTTGTACAAGAATGCTTTATTCAATTGGTATAAAAGTGGATCAGTTTGATGAATCTTTGGTTAGTCATGTGGTTGATTTTGCCATTTGCGATAATGGTTTTTTTTTTTCAGGAACAGATCATAGAAAAACTAAAGAGAATATTTCAGTTTATAAAACTTAGAAGTTATAACATCTAGGTAATTAAAATCTTTTTTTTTTTTTATTAAAGCTCAGGGTCCCTATACTGGCCTAAAGGATTATCTGACCCTGGTGACAATACTTTATATAATAAAAAGAAAAAATTGAATCATATAAACCTGGATTTCTTTGGAAAACTTTGTATATACCTACACTTATGTTTTGTAACTAGCTTCTGTTGTTATTACTTTATGATATAGTTTCATAACGATAAAATGTGGAAATGCATAGACTAAACTTATCTATAGATAGATAGATAGATAGATAGATAGATAGATAGATAGATAGATTTGAGCTGACTGAGATAGATAGATAGATAGATAGATAGATAGATAGATAGATAGATAGATAGATAGATTTGAGCTGACTGAGATAGATAGATAGATAGATAGATAGATAGATAGATTTGAGCTGACTGAGATAGATAGATAGATAGATAGATAGATAGATAGATAGATAGATAGATAGATAGATAGATTTGAGCTGACTGAGATAGATAGATAGATAGATAGATAGATAGATAGATAGATAGATAGATTTGAGCTGACTGAGATAGATAGATAGATAGATAGATAGATAGATAGATAGATTTGAGCTGACTGAGATAGATAGATAGATAGATAGATAGATAGATTTGAGCTGACTGAGATAGATAGATAGATAATGAATCAAGTGAGATAGATAGATAGATAGATAGATAGATAGATAGATAGATAGATAGATAGATAGATAGATAGATTTGAGCTGACTGAGATAGATAGATAGATAGATAGATAGATAGATTTGTGCTGACTCAGATAGACAGATAGATTTGAGCTGACTGAGATAGATAGATAGGTAGATAGATAATGAATCAAGTGAGATAGATAGATAGATAGATAGATAGATAGATAGATAGATAGATAGATTTGAGCTGACTGAGATAGATAGATAGATAGATAGATAGATAGATAGATAGATAGATTTGAGCTGACTGAACAGATAGATTTGAGCTGACTGAGATAGATAGATAGATAGATAGATAGATAGATAGATTTGAGCTAACTGAGATTTTCCAATAACTGTAGTTTCTTAATCTTTAAGATATGTGCAATTTTGTAACACTAATCAAAAGTAAGTAAGAATACTAATTCTATAACATGCCTAGATCAACCTTTCCACCATCCCTTGATTCTGCCCAATATTTTTACCATCTTTCAAAATGTTTCTAATGCTTGTTTGCATCTTGGAATTCCTGTCAAGACAAAATTTTGATATTTATTCTCCAGGCTTCTTCAAATCATTATCAGTTCTCAATAACATCTTCATCTTATGACCTGATATTTTTATTACTACATACTACTACTACAACTACCACCACTACTACTATTATTAGTATTTGTAAGTATTCAAAATATATTTTGATAAAAGAAATAAAATGTGAAGATACTAATAAAATAATGCATGGAATAGTGAGAATTCTTAATCTCTCTTTTTCAGACAACTACTACTTCAAATATTACTACTACTATTACTACTAAGTAATCAAATAAATGGCAACAAAAAGATGAAAATACTAATTGAATAATGTGGGTAATAGTGAGAATTCTTCATGTCCTAATTTCAGACAACAACTACTACTACAACCACCACCACTACTACTACTAAGTAATCAAAATAGATTTTGATAAAGAAACAGTAAAAAGGTGAAGACACTAATCAAAAAATGAGTCACTCCAAACACACTGCACAACATACAAATCTATCACAGTCAAGTTTATTTGCTCAATTTAGCTTTATTTTAGATAGAGACTGTCGTTTATATTCGCACATATCCAATGATACTTGTATGTCATTTGGAAGCCATTGTTTTCATTAAATACAAACAAATTGGTCAAATTATCTTGCAAAATGGAGAGAAATATATCACTTGTTATTTTTATCTGGAAAATAGCCCCAGATCAAAATTTACAGAGTTATTATCAGGGCCAGTGTGTATTACCCGCAAACCCACTAGTCAGGGAGGGCCCAAGCCTGATTGGTGGCCCCAGGCAGTTCTTTGTGACCCTCTCTATCTCATCAACATTTGCTTTTTTCTACCTACATTTATATACGTTACAAATTAAACTATGCAGAATTGACAATGAAAGGATGATAAATATTCAAATTTTGATGTCATTCTGGGCTGGGGTCCAAATCCATAAATTTCTTTCACTCATGCTGTCTTGAAAAGACACTATATAAAATTCATTATTTTTTCCCCATAATGTTGAATGTGTTAAAATAATGTTTAATTTTAGAATAAACATTTTGTGTTCTTTCTTCTTTTTTATCATTTCACCCCAAGAAAGGCAATAATGCCACTAAGACACAAAGGATTACTGGGTTGAAACCAATGTTTTAATCTCTGAAAATGAAAGAATATGACTTTAAGAAAATAACCAGAAACCCAATCCTGAATAGGAAGCAAGGGTTAAAGCTCTATTGTTCAAAAGATGGGAAGGAGTGTGAACCGGACAATAGGCAAACCTATCTGCACCTATTATATATAATTATAATAATTGCAAAAAAATATATTACTCATTCTTAATGATTAAAGTTCACTCTTTGTTAATTTTATATCAATCTCTTTCAGAATTTGACTTCAAATATTATATACACGCCATCTTGAACATGACAAAAGAAGAGATACATTTATTTTTTTTTTGCATGAGTTGCATGGTCATAATGCTTTTCAAATTGCTGCCAACACTAACAGAGTATGCAGTAAAGCATCCACTTGTGATCAGATGCTGATTTCTGAAGTTCCACAGTGGGGATACAAGTCTTGAAGATCAAGATGGTAGAGGACATACATGCGTAATTACCAATCAACATCTGAAAACAATAGTCAAACAAAACCTACATCAAAATGTCAAAGAAATGTCTCGTGTCAGCATTTCAACAATATCGGAAGAAAATTGGCAAGGTGAAAAATCTCGATAAATGGCTCCCATGAACTTAATGAATATCAAACATTTTGATGTGTGTTCAATGCTGCAAAATTTGAATGATCTATTTCTTGATTGAATAGCAACTTGTGATAAATGGATACTTTATGACACTCATAAACAATTGACTCAGTGGCTTGATCGTGACAAAGCACCCAAGTACTTTTCAACTTCTCTCCATTTTCGTGGCAATTGTTCTGATGAGTTTTCCTCTTTGGCATCTTAACTTCACAAGCCATAACAGACTGGCAGCAAGGTCTCATCATTTTAGTTTTTTTTTTTTTACATAGAGGTCAAACCTGTACCATGCCTGGGGGCCACTCAAAGTAGACAAAAAAAGCATATTTTATTTTGATAGATGGAGAAATTAATGGCTAACCATAGACTTTAACAGGTTAAGAATGTAGTGATCTGGGAAACATCCTCTTGGGTGTTAGTTCCATAGAGCAGTGATTCATGGGAAGAAGCTGGTCAATTGAAACTTTCTTTTCACTAAAGGAATACAGTGGGAATGTGTATAGATTGGTCAATGTGACTGGCATAGTGGGTCCTAGCCATGACAGTTTGAAATGGTGAAACCAAGGAATACAGTTCATCTGAGCACTTTCCATGGAAGTTGTATCCTTAAAGAAGGTTACAAACACAAACAGACAAAGATGGTACTCAAGTGAAAGGAACAACAACATGGGCATAGATGAAAGAAAGAGAGGCTTATTGTAAAAGAGAATATACTACTGAAAGACAGGGAATCAGTTAGCAAGCTAGTAATTCCTGAAGCAAAGTTATTTACCTTACCTCCCTGTGAGGCAGGATGTGGCACAAGGCCGATTTTAATGCGGGGCAAAACTGAGCCCATAGGCTTGGGCAAAAATTCCCTGTAAACCATATAAATAACAGGGTCAGGTAGCTGTCTACCATCCCAGACAAGACTCTGCCCTTTGGCACAGACTTGTCTTGGTTCTTCCCTGCCTAAAGGCAGAGAGTTTAACCAGCACAGCTGGAGACAAATCTCCAACTAATTCCTGAAGCAAGGTTATTTACCTACCTGCCTGTGAGGCAGGATGTAGCACAAGGCCTATTTTAATGTGGGGCAAAACCGAGCCTGTAGGCTCAAGCAAAAATTCCCCATAGATCCTGTATACACAGAGTTTAGCTGTCCAGCACCCCAGACGAGACCCTGCCCCTCAGCATAGACTCATCTGGGTTCCTCTCTGCTCGAAGTTAGAGTTCAACCAGCACAGCTGGAGATGAATATCTAATTGCTAAAGCAAGTCCACCAGGTATATACTGTGCTTACTATATATATCTACTGATGTAATCAGTCCACATTAGGTGATAGTGAGTGTGGCACATTCTATTACAACAGAAGTAGTCATAGAACAGTGTGAGGCTTGCCACATCCAATCTGCAAGAGAGGAGTTTACTGGGTGGAAAATAATTTGTCACCCACAAGAACACGAAGATGCTTTTGAACTCTGCTGAAATCAAAAGTTTTATGCTAATAGTTTCTTCTTTTGCATTTCTTGAATTCTCTTCTGGTTTGTTTCTTTTATGTCAATTACAATCTACCAAAATTGAAAAACTGCACCAACCATCATCTTATGCCTTTTTGAATTGTGTTCTTGCCATCATCATTTCTCCTAATAATTTTTTTCTCAGATTACAGCCATATCATATTGAAACACTGGTTCTTGTACAATCACCATAGTTAAGCAATGTCAAACCTGGTCAGTAACCAGATGGGTGACCACTTGAATGTGCTGGTAGTGTAATGAATAACAGTTTTGAATTGTTAATCAGAGAGTCACATCCCAATTCTAGTTGTGTTCATTATATTCTCTAATGTGCAAATACCCTTGATAAAAGGTATGAACCCACATATTCTTTCCCCAGCTATGGGTTAATTAGTAAGCCTTGTATCATTAAAACGAAATCGCATCATAGAAATTAAGCAATGTTAGCCCAGTCAGTACCTAGATGGGTAAATGTCAGGGCTACCAGTTGGTGTAAGCTTCGATGAGCACGTGCTGTAATGGATAACAGCCTTGAATTGTTAATCAGTGAGCTGCAGCTGGGTTTGTTATATTCACTTATATTCAAATACCCTTGGGAAAGATATGAAACCATCTCTTCCCTCCCCAGCTATGGGTTAATTAGTAGAACTTGTATCTATAAATCATTATTATCTCAAAAAAAAATTCTTACAATCTAGAAATATTTTCTAGTTTTAAATAACCTACAAAGGGTTGATAAGCTGTAAAAAAACAAATTAATCAATAAAAAAATACATTTGCAATGATTTTTCTGTAGTAAATCCTCTATAAATTCCTACAGTAAATCATTTATTATACCATGTTATAGTAAACCATTTGCAATACAATTCTATATTAAATCAGTCATAATACATTTTTATATATTTCCAGTTCACACTCCTCTCTGGTCATTTGAATAAGAGTAGAGGTTTATCTCTTGTTTTCCTGTTTAGGATTGGTTTTCTAGTTCCCTCTAAAGTCTACTTCAACTCTATATTTCTAACATCTCTGTCTAAACTCTGAAATTTTATTTACTATTTTTTAATTATTTTTCCTCAATAAAAGTAGCTAGGTTCAACTATTGTCCTGTTCATACTCCTCCCTGGTCGTTTGAAGAGGAGTAGAGGTCTATCCTTTGTTTCCGGCTTAGGATTGGATTTCTGGTTCCTTTTAAACATTTTTTTCTCATTCTCTTTTACTCCCAGTAGCCCTTTGCATCTTCGTGGTACTATCGCCTTGCCTGGGGTGAATTTATTTAAAAAAATATAAATAATTTTCAATGGATTTCACTTCAGTAATAAATTCAGTAAAAATGCATTTCCATAGTAAATCATATATAAATCATTTGCAAAAGGATTTACTTATTAAATTCCACGGAAACATTTTTATCTGAAATTCTCTTTTAAGCATTTTCAGAGGAACAAGCAGAAGAAAACTCGGAAGAAGCTCTTTGATTTAATCAAAAACAATCTTTATTCAAAATGAAATCATTGATTTAAAAGCGACAAGGATTGTCTCCCTTGTTATTTTGCAGAGCCTGGAATTATTTAGTTTTTCGTTTCCTCGGGTTGAGCGGGGAATATGGATGCATAACGGGTGCGGTTTTCTTTTATTAAGATTCACATTAATTAATTAGCACATTAATTACTTAATTAATAAAAAAAAACAACTAAGTTTCTCTTTAAATTAGGGAGAATATTATTTGTAGATTTCTATGTGCATTTTTGTATTCCGTTTTTTTTTGTTTTTTTTGTTTTGTTTTGTTTTCCATTCTTTCTTTGATTTTATTTTTTAGGCTTTACATTTTTAGTTTCTTGGGTTCCTCATAAACTTCTTTTTATCACTGTCTAATTTTATTTTGCCAAATCAACATTTAACTGTACATATTTACATGTACATTGCATTGGATTTTCAAACCTACAGCAAAAATTTCCAGAGGTGACAATTCTGAATCATAGTTAATTAATCATCATCTGGTTCACCTGTTCTTTTCAAAAGGAATAGAGATTTATCCCTTGTTTCCTGTTTAGGATTGGGTTTCCTGTTCCTTCTAGAGTCTTTTTATTGCCTCTCACTCCCAGTAGCCCTTTGTGTCTTAATGGTATTATTACCTTACTTGGAGTAAATTGATTAAAAAAATCCACAAATTCAGATTATAACTTTTGTTATTTGTGACCAAGGATCACTAAGAAATATAACTAGGCCCAGGAGATCCGCTCTTGCAAAGTGTACCTCCTTATTGCATTATAAAGTGATATGGGATCATCACACATACATAGAATGTAAAAATGAGAAAAGCATTGCTATAAAAATGCAAAAATAAAAATAAAATATATCTTTTTGATTTCCCTTCTTTTCTTTTTCTCACTTCTTTATAATGTTTTTCTTTCTTTTATTCTTTCACACTCAGTAATCTCTTGTGTCTTAGTTGCTATATTTCCTTGCTTGGGGTGAAATGATTTAAAAAGTTGAAATCTGTAGAGTTTTATGAGAAATTTTCCCTGAAAGTAGGCTTGAGAAAAATAGGATTTTAGTTTTCTCTGATTTGTCAAATATTTCACTCGATGAGGTGAATTTCTAACCAAGAGACACTTTGATTTAAACGGTGTGTGTTGTATTGTGGAATCTTTTAGGCATATTTGTAATGTTGTCTGTTATTGGGTATAAAAGGCAGTTTAGGTGTGTTTTAATATGGTATGTATGTGGGTAAGCTATTGTATTGGAAATAGCATTTCTTTTCTATATTACTATTGGTTTTCATTTTACATTAGGATAATCTGAGTCAAGGAACAGATAATAAGGAAATAATTCATGTCCTAAATGAAGATGGCACATAGAAACAGAACAACTCTTGAAACTGGATTAAAGTAGATATATTTTTAAGGGTCATCATTTGTCAAACATAATTATTGCTTTGGATTTTGAAATTGGGCTATATCATCATATCTCTAACATTTTCTGGACATACGGCCAGGCAATGTCGAAACACCACTTCTCATACAATCACTGAAGCTAGGCAACACATAGCCTGGTCAGTTGACTGATTTGGAATACGAGGTGCTGTAAGTTTGGATGTACAGGTGGTGTAATGACTACCAGGGTTTATTATATTCACTTAGTAGTATCAATCAACAACATAAAGAAACCTAGCTTGATGAAGTCCTATTGGATGAAACATGTTACAAAAACTTTTTCCAATTTGTCATACATTTTTTCTTTCAAAAATGTTCTTGATATATAAAAATATGCTTGTTAAAAGTATTAATCCACTTCTTCTCTCCCCATCTATAGGTTAATTAGTAGTACTTGTATCAGTAAATCATTATTATCTCCAAACAATTTTTATAATCTAAAAAAATTCTGACTTTAAATAACCTGTGAAAGGTTGATAAGCCATAAAAAACAAATCAATCAATATTTTCTAGACAGTTATAGTTTCAACAATGTCATGTCACAAAATTTAATTTCTTCTCAGCATTTAAGTCTATTTTTTTTTCATATTGTTTTATTATTTGAATTCTCAGGGATATTTCAATTTAAATGCATAAGATAACAAACTATGATAACTCAAAAGTAAATTCACAAAATGAGTTGTGTCATTAGTCCAGAAATGTTACCACCAACATTCATTTTATGTCCAGATAATCAAAGTACAGACAGGATAATCAAGGAAGTATTGTAGTGAGCTATAAAGAAGCTTTATAACAAAAAGATAAACATAGCCAAGAATCTAAAATAAAAACGTAATTATAACTCACTGAAAAAGGAAATAAAATTGCTGAATATTAACCATGACTCAGTATTTGTCTATATTTCTGAGATATATATTAACCATGACTCATCTCAAAATTTCAGGCAAACATTTAGAAGTCTTCTTTACAGATTCTACAGGCCATCCTAAGTCAGAATCCACACGATGAGATTTTACACAGGAAGAAGGATGATGACAGCTTTTCAGCACCAAAGAAACCTTTCCACAGTCAATGAACAAAGAACCTTGTGTACATTGACATACAACGGCCCTTTTCAGAGCCACTAACTTTTTCCGAAAGTCTTTTCAATCCAGAATATGTGATTCAAAATGTTAAACCTTTATTTTCAAGAAAATATTTACCTTTTGTACAGAAATACATACACATTTTGGATTTATCAAATATACGAGGAAAACCATAGGTAAACAAGCATTAGAATTAAGAAAATTAAAAATGGCTACGGCAAAGTTGGAAGGATGTAAATGAAAGTTATTTTTTTTATAGAAAGAGAATACGCTAACAAAGTCTAGAAACTTGTTACATGCCTTTTCTTAGACCTTGAAAAGGAAAGCTAGCAAAAGTCTATGTTTTGTACCCACTAGTCAGGCAAGCATCTCAGAATAATATAGACATATGTCTTTTTAATTTTATAACAATCCTTTCTAGTTCTCAAATTAACCTCTTGATGTTGAGTTGAAATTCAACAAGGAAGGCACCGTAGCTTTTGTTAACCCAAGTATTTTTGATCTCCTCCAAGATCATCCTCATAGGTGAACTGTGAGTGATGGTGATGGTGATTTTTGTAAACATGCATGAATACACTGTGTTATAATTATTTTAAAATTAACCGTTGTAGCTATGGTGTTTTTTTGTAAGCAAGTGCCCACAATATAAGGGAGCTAACCAGAAATTGTAAAAATGCAAGTGGCATTGAATGTTGGTCAAATACATTTTAATATTATATTGTGGATGCTTAAACATAGCTACAACAGTGAATTTTAAAATAATTATAACAGAACGTGTTTACATGTGTTTACCACCATCACAACACTCAGATTTACATCAAATTTGTCTTTGAAATTCACTCCTGTGGGTGATCTTGGAGGAGATCAAAAGTACTTGGGTTTACAAAAACCATGGCACCTTCCTTGATGAATTTCAACTTAACATCAAAAAGATAATTAGAGAATAGAAAGGATTAGCAAACAAACACACACACACACACACACATATTTAATAATCCTTTTCTATTCTCTACTTTTGGTATTGAGCCCTATTTTACATTGATGTTATGATGTTTGAATTTATATTCTTTTCATTCTCATTCTTATTACATTTGTATATATATATATATATATATATATATATATATATATATATATATATATACATACCCAAGTATAGGATTGGTATTAGGTTGGTGCAAAAATAATTTCGTTTTCTCACATAGTAACATATGTTAGAAAAGGAAATTATTTTTGCACCAAACTAATATATACAGAATAAATTCCAATAACCAAAAAATAAAAGAGTGCTCAATACAGAGTAGAGCAAACATAATTTATTTGAAAATTATAACATAAATATGTTATAAAATCACTATAAAAATAGCCATTTTGTTTCAACACTTCTGGTGTCTTATCAAGTGATGGCATTCAACACCATCACTTGATAAGACATGAGAAGTGTTAAAACAAAATGGCTATTTTTATAGTGATTTTATAACATATTTATGTTATAATTTTCAAATAAATTATATATATATATATATATATATATATATAGTCTTCCACATACAAGCCTGTTTCACTGTATCACAGGTCATCAGTGTTGCTAGACATCTGATTGCTTCAAGCTGAGATTTAAACCTGGCCAATTTGGCATCAGTCGAAGATCCTACCCCTAAGTTATCAGCGCACGGCAGAGAAAGAGAAATTCTAATGTACTATATATGTATGTATACAAACACCAGCAGCCAGAGTACTCAATTCATTAATGAAGAGTGATGTGTTAATAACAGCGATGTCTACTGTTTTGGAATTACCCTTTTCTTAATAGGGCTTGATTGAAATGACAAGAGCATATATATATATATATATATATATATATATATATATAATTATTTTTTTAAAAATATGAT
>OZ010603.1:90888558-91043558 GCA_963932145.1 Acanthosepion lycidas | reverse complement strand
AATGCAATATCTGAGTCACTTTTTTTGCACAGAGTTTTTTCCTGAATCTCATTTATATCCAAATTTATAATTATCAATAGAATACCTTGGGGTGAATAAACTTTTTTCCTAGGTGGTCAGGAAGGTGTCTTTATATTAGTAAGATTAAAAATTATTTTAACCCCAAAAACAATAGACAAAAAATATTTTTAGTAAAAAAAATCAGGTGAGTCACTTTTATCGAACAGCACTGTATATTTCTTCACATGTTTGACTCTTTAAGATGTAGATATAAGTTTTCCTTTTGTCTTTATTCATATTGCTCTTTTACAGATATATTTTTAGTTATATCTGAATTTTTACACAGACTCACACACACACACAAATATATATAT
Organism: Acanthosepion lycidas; assembly: GCA_963932145.1. Classification (NCBI taxonomy): domain Eukaryota; kingdom Metazoa; phylum Mollusca; class Cephalopoda; order Sepiida; family Sepiidae; genus Acanthosepion; species Acanthosepion lycidas. The sequence goes on along the minus strand of OZ010603.1, from coordinate 91,043,184 downwards.
ATATATATATATATATATATATATATATATATATATATATATATATATATTTAAAAGGACTCTGGTGAAATAAATTATTATAATGGTACCTTAAAGTGGTCTGTTTTTCTTTTAAATATTAGCTCTGGATTTACATTGAGCTCTCAGGATTTCATCCTCCTTGGGATTACCCATACAGATTACCAAGTTCTTCATAACTTAAATATATATATATATATATATATATATATATATATATATATATTGAGAGAGAGAGGGAGAGAGAGATAGATAAAGGAATGCTTAAAAGATTTATCTATCAATTCAGGTCAAAACCTATCAAATCTCCAGATATATTTATATACACTAAATATTGATGCCAAGCTAATTTCAAAAGTGGTCTGTTTGCAAAACTTAGAGTTAGCAAGATAAATCCTTTGAACTTTTATTTATCTATTAACTATTGTTGCTCTATTTCTTAATATTGAGCATTTTGCTTACTAAAATTTGCTTCCTTTAAACATGTTAAACTAGTAATTTACTGGTCTATATGTTTTGTTAAGCATTAATGATCTATGTTACTATATATTTATAGTAACTATATATATATATATATAGTTAATAGATATGAAAAGTTTAAAAGACTTATCTATTTGATTTCAAGTTTCACAGATACACAACTTGTCAGGGTTAGATGAGTGGTATATCTGCAAAACTTCAAGTCAGAAAGATAAGTATCTTGAACTTTTATTTATCAATTAACTATTGTTGGTCTATTTTAAAATATTGAGCTTTTTGCTTATCAAAATCTGTTCACCTTTAAATATGTCAAACTAACATGTTCTGTGAGATGTTAACAATCTCTGCTGATAGTCCTTGTGGGAGGAGAATTATTTTCCACCCTCCAACCTCTCTCTTACAGGCAGGATGTGGCGAGTCTCTCTGCTTTAGCACTCCTACCATGAAAAGTGCTCAGATGATCTACATTCCTTAGTTCTGCCAGGTGCTAACCTTCACGGTTAGCACCTGGCTTGTCACTTACATAGTAGCACACCATCCACATCCCCTCTGTATTCCACTGGTGAGAAGTAAGTTCCACTCAAACAGCTTCTTCCTGTGAACCACTAACTTATGAAACAGATTCTGAAGAGGATGTTTCCTTGACCACTACAATCTTAACCTGTTCAAGTCTAGAGTTAACCATTATCTTCCCCTCCTATTCATATAAACTACCCACTAACATGGTTGAACCTTACTGTGATATATATATATATATATATATATATAAATATATATATATATATATATATATATATATATATATATATATATATATATATTGTCAACTGTCAGTATATGTCATAACACCCTCAACATGTTTTAGTGGACTTATCAGTTTTCAATCTGTGTGTCTGAATTGTCTTCAAGAAGCGAGAGCAAGATCTAAAAGGTCAGCCAACTAACAGTGCTCACATTCTACAATCCTCACTCTTGCTCCATATGCAGCTTCCTTTGTAAATCACTAGTGGGTCTCAAGTGCCACTTAAGATTATCGCACAAAATTTCATGACTGAATCAATTAAGCTGTCAGATCCTCATACGTCGAAACCCGTGGGAGAGTCCATTATCATATATATATATATATATATATATATATATATATATATATATATATGCATATATATATATATATATATATATATATATATATATATATATATATATATATATATGTATATATATATATCCAGGTAAAATGAGAACAAATGGAGTATGATTCAACTGTGCTTAACATTTAATTTAAAAGAGGGCTCAATACATAGTAGAGCTAAATATTATTTATTATTTATTTTAGGATATTAAAACATGTTATAAAAAATCACTACCCAATTACAATTATGTTTCAACACCATGAATGTTTCTCTTCAGGTGATATTAAATGAGTGAAAAGATTAAATTGATTTCAAAAAGCAAATACTTTTAAAAAAAAATGGTGGGATTTGCTATGATTAACCATTAATAACTTTTTTTATAACATGTTTTAATATCCTAAAATAAATAATATATGCATGTATATCTATATATTTAGTGTATTGAGGCAGCAGATCATTATTTAAACGTATATTATTAGATATAACAGACAGTGAATGTTTATTATGTCTGATCATGAGCTGTTCTAATGTTCGAATTTTTGCTTTAATATCTGGTGAACATAGTCATGTACATAATATTAGACAAATAGTTGTTGATAACCCAATAATACTCACACATACACACAGTAAAAAGAACCTTTAGATATTGGAGGCCAACTACATTCAAACAAAGCAACCCACACTCAACAAAATTACATTTCAAACAAGCCACAATACATTACCTTGCATCTAGACATTGGTTCTGTTGTAATACTTTGGTCTATCACGTGGTATGACGTCATAGAACCAGATCTTGAAATAACAATCTGCGTCTGCTATGTCGTGACCATTGTCACCGCATAGCAATTTTATAAGTCAAAATAACAAAATATGATCTTTGACGGTGGATAAATTTGTTTTATGTCTGTATAAAATAAACTCTGAGGATGTCTCATGTGAGCCAAAAACTTAGGCCCACCTTAATAAAAAAAATATCTGATGTGAAGTCGAAGTTTAGCACTAGTCAGTCGCTAAGCTTGTCTTCGTCCCACGTTATTCTCAGAGACCAGTTATATAGGCTTCTTTTGCACTTATGCAAATTAGGCATATTAATTTGCCAGTGTCACTACATCTCCCTGAAACGTATAGGTTTTATACCTCTAGTAGTTCTTGTACTTCTCATGATAGTTTCATTACTTTGCTCTACTTCTCTCTTTCCTGTATTTCTTTTTCTGGGAGACCTAGATCTGTCCCACGCTAAGCTGTAATCATAGGCATCTTCTTGCATTATTTGATCTTCGTCCGAAGTTTCAAACTCATTCTGGCCCACTTGATCCTGCATTATTTCGTCTTCTGATATTTCTTTCTGTAACGGTTGTTCTAATAAATCATTAACGGACGAAATCGTAGACATTTCCTCATCATTTTGCTCTTCATATTCACCCTGGGTCCTTATTTGATCCGCATGGGCTAATACACTATTGCCGTTTTCTCTATTTATTATAGCTGTATTGTGGCCTTTTTGCATGATAAATTCTGCCCTTTCCGGATTTGCTTTTTTGTTCTTTTTGTACCACATTTTTTCATTTGTGGAATACGACATCGTTAGAGGAGCTCTAATTTGTCTTCCCATTAAAGCTGATGGGCTTTCTAGTCTTCCAGCGTGTGGTATTGCGCGATAGCTTAAAAGCAGCCTCGGTAGAAAAACTTCTACTTTTTCTTTTTGCTGAGAGCATGATTTTAGTCCCCTTTTTACGGTCTGCTCCATTCTTTCCGCTAATCCGTTCGATTGAGGGTGATATGGAGGTGTCTTATATGGTTTACACCCTATTTTTTCTAACCCTACATTAAGTTCTTCATCACAAAATTCTGGTGCATTATCAGATGCCAAGGTATTTGGTACGCCATTTCTGGAAAATATGACTCTTAGAATCTGCTTTATCGTATAACTTTTCTTGTTTGTAACCCGGATTATTTCAGGCCAACCTGAAAAAGAATCTACTAGAATTAATAAGAGTCCCACTCCATTAATGTATGCATGATCCATATGCACCCGACTCCATGACTCCACTTCTCTGGGCCACGAATGTAAAGTAGTCTGTGTAAAGTTTCTTAATTCTTTACATTTTTTGCACCTTTTTATATATTCTTCGACATCTCTTAAATATCCCAGCCACCATGCTTCTAATTTTATCCTTTTTTTGTGTGGCCGCCACTCCACAGTGTATATCATCATGTACACTTTTTATTACCAATTTTCTTTGTGTTTCTGGGGGAACTACCAGATCCCCATTTCAAATCACTCCATGTTCTATCGTTAATTTCTGTCTTATTTCTTTGCAGGGTCTTTCCGCCCTAGAACAATTTCCCCATGAGTTTTTTCTTATTCTCGATATTATCCTACTTAGTACTGAATCATGTCTAGTTTCCGAAGCCATTCTATCTAAAGACAAAACATCAGTCCCTATCCAATGTAAGAATGCATCTTCAAATTCTTCTTCTGTTTTATCTTTTGACTCCTTGTAAAATCGCAATCTTGATAGTGCGTCCTCACGTGGAATTGAATTTCCTTTGACATACTCTATATCAAAGTCAAATGCCATTAATCTTATTGCCCATCTTAGTATCCTCGATGTCGTGACTTTGGGTAATTCTTTCCTTCGGTTAAATATAAACTCTAATAGTCTATGGTCACTTCTTAACAGAAATTTTTTCCCAATTAAAAATTGTCGGGCTCTAGTAGTTGTCCACACAATAGCCAATGCTATCTCTATAGTTGAATAATTAAATTCGGTGTTCGTTAGTCTTCTTGATAAATACATTATCGGATGTCCTTCTTGTGATAATATTCCCGATATCGAATGTTCGCTTGCATCTGTGGTTAACGTAATGTCCTTTTTTGGATCAAACATTTTCACTACTGGTTTCTTTGCCATAATTACTTTTAATCTATCAAAAACTTTTTGTTGTTCCTCTGACCAAATACATTCAACATTCTTTTTTCTTAAATTTGCAAACGGTTTAGTCAATTCCTTGTATTTTGGTAAATATCGCCTGTAAAAATTCACCAATCCCCAAAAAGACTCCAGTTCTTTTTTATTTGTAGGTGTAGCTACTTTTAGTATTTTTTCTATCAAGGCTTGGTCTGGTGATATACCTTCTTTTGAAATGGAATAACCTAAAAAAGATATTTTACTACAAATGCTTACGCATTTTTTCTCGTTTATTGTCATTCCAGCATTTCTTAATCTATTCAAGATTATGTCGATTTTCTTTTTTAATTCATTTTCATTAGTAGCTAATATGCATATATCGTCTTGGTAACAAATCATATTTTTCATATTTTCTAAAACCTGTTCGATGGCCCTTTGAAATATGGCGCTTGCGATTTTTATTCCATATGGCATCCTTTTCCATCTTAGTAACCCTATTGGTGTATTTATCGTGGTTACTTCTTTGAAGTTATCATCTATTGGTATTTGGTGGTATGCCATTTTTAAATCTGTTTTTGTAAAAACGCTCATTCCTGCCAGTGCGTGTAATGCAATTTCAACATTCGGTATTGGATATGAATCCGAACAAAGTTTGTGATTTACGCCTATTTTGTAATCTCCACAAATACGTAAATCACCATCTGTCTTCCTCAAAACTACAATGGGTGATGCCCACTTGCTACCCCCAGGGGGAACATGTTCAAGAAGGTCTTGTTCTATTAATTTTCGTAGTTTGGTTACTACTAATGGCAACAAATGTACTGGTAATTTTCGTGCCTCATAATAAGAGGGGGAGACATTTTCTTTTAATTTTAAACTCGCTTTATAGTTTTTTAACTTTCCAGTTTTTTCCATTTTTATCTCATTAATTAATTTGGTAGAATATATGTTAAGCACGTCGTTTCCAACAAGTCCGTGGTTCTTTTTACAACTTGTGATAATTATAGGTATTACTTCAAATTTATCTTCTAACTCCAAAGAACCTTCAAAGTATCCTAAAGTTTTTATGACCGACCCATCAAATTGGTGGATTTGTAAACTGCTCTTTCGTAAAGGTGGCTTACCAATGCGTTCCCAAAAGTTTTTTGGCATCAGCGTTACTTCACTCCCAGTATCAATTTCCATATCTAAATTGCAGTTGTTGATTTTAACCTTTAGTATAATGTCTCTTTTCTTTTGTTCAATTTTTTCTATATTCTTATTTTTTAATGTGAAAACTTCCATATTGGTTTTGTTTTCTTCAACTCTTTCAACGTTTTTCTTTTTGAATTTGTATACTGCTTGGAAGTGGTTCTTTTTTAAGCACTTTGTACAGGTTTTTCCAAATGCTGTGCACTTTTCCCTTTTTATTTCGTGTTCACGTCCACAATACAAACATTTTATCTTTTTTAACATGTGCGTATCAGCAACTATTTATTCGCTGGGTTGACTTTTATGATGATTGTATTTCTGTATTAGTTCTTGTTGCTGTATAAAGTCAATACATATATTTAAAGACATATTTCCTATTTGTAGTTGTTCCATTATTTTATATCGGTGTGATGCATTGCACATACCTTCAATTAACTTTAATTGAATCAAGTCCTCTTCAATAGTCTGTTTGTCTTGTCCGAGTTTTTCAAATTCGCAATATCTACTCCCATTTCGTAGACGATGTAGATATTTTATAATTGGTTCGTCAATGTCTTGTTTCATCGACATGAACTTCGTTCTTTCTGCCACTACCAGCCTTTTCTTGGGTCTCATATTTCTCCTTATAATCTGACTTATTTTTTTCGAAAGTCAGGTCTTCCAAGTTTGTGGGATATGCCATGGTGGAGACTTTCATTATCGCCTCGCATCCAGCTGTGGCCAAAAATAAATCCGTAATTTCATTTTCGCCTCCTTTAATTCTCGCACTGGCAGAAAAACAGCGAATCCATGCATCCACGAAATCTGAATCTTCTAAGACAAATGGGATCCTATCGGCGACGCCATTGAATTGAAGTCGAAATTTAGCACTAGTCAGTCGCTATTTAACAGACCCTCCCCCCACGAGGACTGTATGTGGCACAAGGCCGAGTTTAACGTGTGTTTATCCGAGCCTGTAGGCTCGGCCAAAAATATACCCTTTGAACCCGCCTAGACGGGTTCAGGGCCTGTCTACCTTCCCGGACGAAACTTTGCCCTTCGGCAAAGCTTCGTCTGGGTTCCCCTCTGCCAAAGCAGAGAGTTCAACAGAAGACGTACAGCTAAGCTTGTCTTCGTCTCACGTTATTCTCAGTGACGAGTTATATAGGCTTTCTCTTGCACTTATGCAAATTAGGCATATTAATTTGCCAGTGTCACTACAATATCCAAATTAAAGCATGATCAGACAAAATAGACATTCTATGGGAATTTCTCGGACTGAATGTCCGAGAAATTCCCATAGAATGTCTAAGGCCGGTAAATGTTGTTTAATACTTGTTTATTTAGAGTATTTACTAAAATATTTGTATCTATAAAAAGAATGTGTAAACATAAAAATGTCTTATATATATATATATATATATATATATATATATATATATATATATATATATATATATATATGTAAGCAAATATATGGATATAGATCCGACAGTATGAAGAAAAATATATGGAAAAAACAAACAAAAATTAAAACTACAATATTACCTACCAGAATCATTTATTTATTTAATAAACTTCGGATGGTTCTGGTAGGTAATATTGTAGTTTTATTTAATTTTTGTTTGTTTTTTCCATATATTTTTCTTTATATATATATATATATATATATATATATATATATATAGAGAGAGAGAGAGAGAGAGAGAGAGAATGAAATAAAGGGACTAAATTCATAAAGTTCACAAGAAAAACATGGTGTCTAAGATAATTGGATAGCACTAATCTACCAAGTTGGAAGGGCCTCCCTATCTTAAAATCATTATTCTACATTTGGGCTTGGTTTGAATGCTAAACACTGGTACTGATGGGAAAAGGACAATTAACTCAACCACCAATCAAAAGCCATGCCTAAAAATATGAATTAAACACATTTTTCCTCCCTAAATGCATTTCAAAAGCAAGTCTTTTTGTGATAATCCATCTTTATTTTTATATTTCCAGTTTCATTTGACTATCAACATTGTAACTCCAAAAAGTACCTAGATGTTACAAGAACTACATTTCAAGTTACATCAAATCTCAAAGGTTCCTCCAGTTACAGCGCGACACGGTGTGAAATCTTCTTCAAGTCAGAAGGTCAATACATTTGTATAAAAATACTCAACATGGACACGGATGATTGCAATGTTAACTTAAAAGTCTTCACAGGCAAATTGTCAGAAGACCCGAAGGTAAGAGAGTTTTCCTTTGTTTTTGTTTTAATTAAAAAATGAATTAATTTGGCTTACATGACAAAAGTAAAAATTGAGGAAGTTATTTATCACCACATTAACAAATCATTTATTTAGCAAAAAAATGTAAAATCTGAAACTTAAAAGGAAGAGAATAGTGTCTGTATTGGTGTGCTCAAAAAGGGAGATGAAATATATATAGATAGCCTGAAGTTTGTGTTTAAGCATGAAACAGGCTGTTGCCTCTGGGTGTTGACCTCAGTACCCACTCATATGCTCTATCCCTGATATTGAACACTTTAACCCATAAATGTAGCATACCTTAGAATTATATTTTTTATCAACACCAGTTGACAATAACAAACAATAACAATAACAAGTGCCTTCATTTGTAAATAAAAAAACCAATACCAAAAGAAAAAAAAAGGTACAAAAAAAGAAAGAACAGAGAACATGCACGTCAGCCAAAGACAATCGTCTAGCATTCAAGTTCAGGGTCCAAAGAAAAAAAAACCAATACGAGTAAGTAAAATAACTAATTAAATTAATATATATATATATATATATATATATATATATATATATATATATATATATATATATATATTATTTAACAAACTAATGTCCATATTAGTGTGCTTGGAAAGGGAGAGGAATTATGTCTTTTTTAACCATTTTACCCCAAGCAAAGCAATAAAGCCATTTAGTCACAAGGGCTTACTAAGATTGAAAGAAAATGAGAATAAGTTATAGAGAAGAAAGAGTAATAAACGAACAAGATTAAAAAAAAGATGGTCTTGTACATAAATTTTTGAAAATTTTCTGGCAGCAGGGGAGCTGGAAATAAGTTCCACAGGTGAGAATGTCAAGAAAAGAAACTATTAGAATAGAACATATGGTGGCATCTAGTTATTTCAACAGTAAAATGATGGGACCTAATAGCCAACCTAGTAGTATGATTAAATTCATTGGCTGAGGCACCAAGGTTGAAAACTCATCAGAATAATTACCATGAGAATATTTATAGAAAAAACAGAGTGAAGCTACATTATAGAAATAAGAAAGTGACTGAAGTCGAGATACCAGGTCAGCACCAATAATATTACAGACTCTTCTTTGGATTTTGTCAAGAATCTCAAGATATAAAACAGGAGAACCAAATCATATTTTTTTTTAATCAATTCACCCCGAGCAAGGTGATAATGTCACTAAGGTACAAGGGGCTACTGGGAATGAAAGAGAATGAGAAGACTTCAGAAGGAAACAGAAACCCAATCTTAAACAGGAAACAAGGGATAAAGCTCTACTTCTGTTAAAAATGACCAGGGAGGAGTATGAACTGGATGATAGGCAAACAGATCTACTCCTATTAGATGAGGCAGCAATATTCACTGCAGGGATGAATGGTACAGTTCTCTTTTTATAAGCTACCTAATAATGTTCTCCTTTATCTTATTTATCACTCTCTCTTTCTCGCTCTTTATATATATATATATATATATATATATATATATATACATATATATATATATATATATACATAAATTGTTTTTTAAAAATATATAACCATCACAACACTGAAATTCCCATGTTTTAGAACTGAAACTTCAATTCATATTCAATCATAAAAATTAAACTTAAAATACAATGTTCCATTCCATTATCAAGCGATGCTAAGAATAAGTTTTTAGAAATTGATTCACTTAATTTATAAGTCCAGACAAATTTGATATCGAGATGTTGGGGGTTAAGGAAAATTCCATCTTTTTTCTTTTAGGGGTGTTATGATTTAACTTATTTAGAAAACTCATGTATCTAAAGTACTGTGTATATATATATATATATATATATATATATATATATATATATTCATTTCATCTTAATGAAAAAATACCTTGGCCTTCTCTACGCTTTAAAATCCAATGAAGACATTAGTATATCTGTGATACACTAACACATTAAAAGGTTGGTGTAGCAATTATTAGTTATAAAACTAGATAAAAAAGTATACAAAAGGTGTGAATGAAGAAGTTTGTGTAAAGTTGTCCTTTTTCATGCATTGAAATATGTAATGTTTTCTGGCACCATACTTATTATTTAGGTTTTTTTATTTGCAAAGTATTATTCTATTTGGATTCTATTAACAAGAAAGAAAAAATATTTTGGTCTTCTCTACTCTCCAAGATCCAATACAGGCATTAATATATCTGTGATGCACTAACACCTTAAAAAGACAAAAGGAAAGTATAGTGATTATTATAAAGTAAACTAGCAAAAAAGTATACAAAAAGGTGTGTGTAGTATTGTATGTAAATTAGATAGACAAGTATAAATAGAGAACAAGTGGTGAACATGGGGGAGGCTATGCCTGGCAAATCCAGTTGCTATTCAGGACATGGAGAACTGTATTATAACTACTACTATGCAGAGACATATGCAAGACATAACAGTGTGAATGAACGTGTGTATGTGTAAAGGTTAAAGATTAAAGTGGAACCATGACAGATGACTAGGGAATTGACTGAGAAGAAGGCAAACTCTCATGTTACTGTTGCTCATCATCTTCCTTTGTCACCAGTTTACTCATATGCAATTGGTTCTCATCAAACTGAACAGATCGGCCAGAATGCAAAGATTCTGTAAGTTCAAACTTCTCCTGCTTGAACTCAGAAAAGCATTTCTCTGCCATTCTATTAATAAGTCATCTCTGTGCAAAGCACAAATGTCTCAAGCCGCTTTGTGACCTTGATTAAATACAAAGAGAAGATGTCAGACATGCTCATTCTTGTCTGCTTGGCATTCCATTGCAAACAGGGGGGGGGGTTCTAATATGAAATTAAATTAAATAACATGAGACAACAAATGTCGGAGGATGACCAAAGGTACTAACAAGTAAAAAATGCTATCAATGATTATTTTTCGAGATTATTCACAAATTATCAGAGAAAAATGAACAAATACACGTAACAAACTAAAATATAAGTCACAAATTTTACCACACAGTGAAATTTAAGCAAATATAAGGAGGTAAGCAGTAGTAGAGAGGATGAAGAAAAATGTTTTGCATTAACATCCCCAAGAGGAACAGGGTGCAACCCTATGGTATCTTTGTGGTTCCCTTTTAGAATGCATCGCATTTAGTCCTTAAAAAATATGCTATCTATAATATCCTTTAAATATGCTTATCTTTGTGGTTACCTTTTAGAATGTGCCACACTTAGTCCTTAATTAAATATGGTATCATTAATATTCTTTAAATATGCTATCTTTGTGGTTCACTTTTAGAATGCATCACAGTCCTTGCCAGTGGAATGCTATTCTGCAACTGATAACTTTCCCCGAGATAAAGTGATCTGAAAGCCCTCTTGAAACATTAAATTTTGGTAAACATGAACTTTTGTTTCTGTAATAAGGCAAAGTGTCAAAAGGACATTTTTTCCCCTGACACCACTTTTTTTTAACTACCTTCAACTCTTCAGCAATGTTTATAGTTTTACAAAGTGATGATTAGAATCATAATAAAACCTAAACATATGATGAAAGTGAATTAAACATTTTTTTTTTTGAGAATCACTGATCTAGTTTGTTGAGGATGTGGCTTCATACACCACAGTTAGAGTATATGGGATGAGAGAGAGAGAGAAAGAGAGAGAGAGAGTGAGTGAGAGTGAGAGAGAGAGAAAGAGAGAGAGTGAGAGAGAGAGGGAGAGAGAGAGGGAGAGAGAGAGAGAGAGAAAAGACATGGCTCTTGGCATTGCCATTGCATGGGAGATTACTCCAGCAGAAAGTTATAGACATTAGTAGATACCTTCATTACAAAGCTGGCATAAACTCAGTTTAGCTAGCTGGTCACATTGACCATTGATTTTTTAGTGGTTCATTTGCAAGTGGGGATAGTGGCATATTAAATAGATATGTGTGTGTGTGTGTGTGTGTGTGTGTGTGTGTGTAGTTTTTGTGTGAATTCATGAAAGCTATTTTATGCTTGGTCAGACTTATGCCTAAATAATTCAATCCAATTGACTACTTAATTGACTGAGTGATTCTTTGATTGATTTAGGATAAAAATATCCAGTCTGATTGGCTGATGATTGCTTAATAAAAATTAATTAACTTGGGATTGGCCTGAGTTAATGCAGATGGAAAAATAAATCATAAGTATGAATGCAGGTCATTATTTTAAGAAATAAAAGGGAACAAATGAAACAGTTCAAAGTTGATAAGATTTTCCATTTCACCAAAGTAGACAAAAGCCTCTTCTTTTCTTTTATCTAAGAGCAAATAACGTTTCTTCTGTCTTTTCTCTCAATCAAATAATGGTCCATTATTTATCCGAGGCAATGGCAGGGCATAACACGCATGATAACTATCTTACTAATGGAGAAACAAGCAGAATTATATGGTGTTTTGTATGTGTTTAGTTTAAAATTGACCTGATTACTGTTTACTGGGCACACTTAGAAAAGCAATAGGATGGTGATGATGACCAAAGGATTTGAATTATCATCAACTTATTAATTTTTTCTTTTTTTTTTTTTACATGAGACAATTGAATTAAATTTGCTGAACAATGATGACAAAATTAATATACCCAAATAAAAAAAAATAAATAAAAAAAAAAAAAATTTTTTTTAAATGTTTATATCTTACCTTTAACTGCCAAACTCGTGAAAATTCGACCACACGAATTTAAGCATCATACTAGATTGGCTGTTAGGTCTCATCTTTTTATTGCTGAAATAGCTAGATGCAAACATAACTTCTATTCTATTAGTTTCTATTATTGCATTTCTCTCACCAGTGGAACTCTCTCCTGACTTCTTGCTTCCCTATCACCTACAATCTTCAAAAATTTATGTGCAATTGCCATCTTCTGTCTTCTTGAATCCACTTCTTTCATCCTCAGGAATCCTTTGTGTTTTAGTGGCACTATTACTTTGCAGAAAGTGAAATGGTTAAAAAATAAAAAGAACTTTACATAATGCTTTGGAAACTGCTAGGTCAACTGCTAAGAAAGTTGGTTCACTGTGTCATGCTAAAAAGTTTTTCTCACCAGAATATATCTTACATATTTATAAGTCTACTATTCATCCATGCTGTCACATCAGGTGTGGTGCTTCTGCTATGCATTTAGAGAGTCTTGATAAAATACAAAGAAGAATTTGCAATATTATTGCCCCTAACCTGGCATCTCAGCTTCATTCACCTTCTTATCATCATAACATAGCTTCCCTGTGCCTTTTCTATAAATACTTTTATTGTAATTATTCTGATGAACTTTACTCTAAAGTACTTAGACTTTATGAATGTAAGTGCAGTATCAGATCTGCAACAAAGTTTCATTATTTTACAGTTGAAATGGCTAGATGTAACCATAAGTTCTATGCTAACATTTTGCACTTCTCACATGTGGAACTCTCTTCCAGGTTCTTGTTTCCCAGTCATCTTGATCTTCAAAAATTTCAATGCAATGTCAATCATTATCTTCTTAATTCTTAATTCTTGTCCATTTATTGTTCTCTCTCCTTAATAGTGTTTTTTTTTCTCATATTCTCTGACACTCAGTAACCCCTTGTTTGTTAGTGGCTTTATTGCCTTGCTTGTCGTGAAATGATAAAAAACTGTAGTAGAGACCCTGGGATAATTGTGTGTCTTCCTAAAATGAGGATTTTGAAAGAGACTAAAGTATCATTGCCTTAGATCAGTGGTCCCTAAATTTTTTTTCTCTGGGCCACATTTTCAGAATTAAAATTTGCTCACACATAATCAAATTTTATGTGATAAAAAGTACATTTAAAAATAAAAAGAAACAGAAAAAGGGTTAAAGGGAGATAACTGCAGATTCAAAGTCAGAACATTATCATTGATAATTCTCTCCTCTAATTTGCAGACCCCAGTTCCTATATTCTTAATACTTGATATAATACAAAAATATCACAATGTTAAAATTGGTCAATAATGATTTATAACTATTTATACTGGGACTCATGCAGGCAATTACAAGTAATCCATAATATTTGAAATTTTGAAATCATATTTATTTTTGGCATATGAATTTTTTGAATTTGCTACTAAATCTTTGCTTGTCTTTGAATCATTCCACCTTACCTGCTATTCTCTTCCACTGTACCTATGAGATCACCGTTTTGGAAACACTGCTTTAGATAGTCCATTTTGATGTTTTTATTAAATGACTGGATACTTTCCAAACATACATTGTACATTAAAAATTGATGCAACTTCTTTCTAGATAACAATGATTTGCCAACCTTCTTAACTCTTCATATATTCTCGTCTTTTGCAGATTGTCCTTTCATGTAGTTCTGTCCCAGGCAATTCAGTCTGTAGTGATACTAGCATCATGAAAATTCAATTAAACCGGAAAGATCTGGAAACGCAAAATTATGATTTCCGGCTGGTCGTAAAGAAAAGTGGTAAGAATCACAAGTAAAAAAAACTCTTTTACTTTTTTTTCAATGGTTATGTGAGTGGATCATGTAATTATTAATGATACAGATAATAGAAACTGGGAAGCCAAGTTCAAATTCCAGTCTGGCCTGTTGCATACACACCCTTGAGAAAAGCATGAATTCCTTCTGACTCCTACCCACCAGTTATGTGTTAAATAGCAGGGTAAACTGGGCCCACTTGCCTTGATAGTCTACGAGAAAGATAACTCTGAGTTCAGAACTGTGGGGAAAGCAACAGGAAACCACTTTACTATCTTTCCCAAGAACCATATCAAATAACTGAAACTATGTCATTTGAAGAATTTCAAAAGCAGCAACAACTAAAATGGATAGCATATATAACTCAAAGAGAAAATAATGGTATAACCACACTACAAATAAAAGATTAGGAAAGAAACTCTCATCAATACTGGAAAGAGTGATAAGTTAGTGAACTTAAGAAACCTATTTTCTTGAAAAATTGATTTAATAGAAAGATTTTATAAATTTCAACTGAAATTTGCTGCTTGGATGATGAATTCCAAATGTTTCCTTATAGGGAAACAACTAATATTATCATTACCATTGCCATGGCAATTCACAGATAATAAAGGAAAGAATCTCTGGAAAGCAATGACCAACATTGTAAAGGGACATAGCATAAAACAAACATCATTTTGTAATGAGATTTTCTATCCACAAAGTCATCGCCTCTCTCCTACCATACTCCCTAGCAAATACTTTCATCTCAGTCCAGATATATACAAAACAATGTTCCAACCAAGTTCCCATTTTGGTCAATCAAAAAGCCTCATGGACAAAATTGGTTTTATAACCAATCAGAATTTGCTGTCTTTTTGCTCTCGTCAACTGGTATAAAAATTAGTATTTAAGTCAAATATGTACAGTTAGCATAGAGAATGTACAATACCCAT
Organism: Acanthosepion lycidas; assembly: GCA_963932145.1. Taxonomy (NCBI): domain Eukaryota; kingdom Metazoa; phylum Mollusca; class Cephalopoda; order Sepiida; family Sepiidae; genus Acanthosepion; species Acanthosepion lycidas. Next base: position 91,027,853 of record OZ010603.1, on the reverse strand, counting down.
TTATATACTTTTTAACTTCCCTCAACTCCTATCTGGACCAGGTGGCTAAAATGTCAATATCATATACTCAAAGTGTCATCCACCCAGGCATTATCTCACCTTTAGGAGATAGATAGAAACATGATCTAGCATCTGAGATATCCCTATAGGGCAAAGTGTCAGGTGGGTATGAGCAAGTTTTGTCCTGAGGATGCTTTTTTTTATTATATTACAATTGATGAAACACCCCAGATTATATATTTCAAATTCATTTTTATTTGCTTAAATTCTAAGAAATCCTGTGTTATGTATATATTTTGTTTTGGCTTCCATAGGGTAACCAGCTGACAATGAATAGCAAACCCTAACCCTCCACTATTAACTTTTATAAAATTAAGGATTTTATATATATATATATTTGTGGTCTGGACTGCTAAATTTGTAGTACAGGTTGAGTATCCTTTATCCCAAATTCCAAAATCCAAAAGTTTTTCAAGTGCTGACATGACCCTGACAGAAAGTATTGGGAAGGGGTTCCTAGGGGTGCAGCTGTTATAAGTGACCCTCATCTGCCTTGAGTTGGGGTTCCCCAGCCGAGCTACATTGGCACCAGATTTTGTTAGCAATCATCACATCAACACCTTCATTCATGAATTACTTACCAGGTGTTTCATGCTCAGTAAAGATATTATTCAAAATGTCAAAAAGTCCTGCATTTATATATTTTTTGTAAGTAGTGATCATCTTTTCTGTACATAAACAGAAAATACAAAACATTATTTTTACGTGAAATCTTAATTTCACCACTTAAAAATTTGTGTGAGCATAACAAGACAAGCATCATTATCTGTATCTACACAACATTTATTAAATTTGATATAAAATTACCTTTAGGGTATAGGTATAAGCTGTGTTATATAAGGTGTAAAGGGATATTGCGTTTGATGTAATGGAATAACCTGTCACCCTCATGAGTGACTACATTATAGGTAGTAACTACCTATAAGTATCTGTAAGTCAACAGACTACAGAGTCTGGCTGGGATCTGTTCCAGCTGTGCTGTTAAATTCTCTGTCTGAAGGCAGAGAGGAACTCAGGCGAGGCTGTGCCAAAGGGTAGATTTTCGTCTGGGGAGGTAGACAGACTCAAACCCATTTATACACCAATTCTATACTTGTATATATTAGGTTGGTGCAAAAATAATGACGTAATAATGTTGTTTTTTGACGTTAAAAATATGTCAAAAAACGACATTACTACGTCATTATTTTTGCACCAACCTAATATATATATATATATATATATATATATATATATATATATATATATATATATATATATATACGTTAAAAAGAAGAGAGAAACCACAAAGGTTTTTTTTTGTAATGTGGATTTTTTTTAAAAATACATTATGCTTTAATTTCCATAATTTTGGTAGATGTGTTTCCGGTCTTGTGATCTTCATCAGACAAAGAATGGATATTTCCACATATTATTTCTCTCATTGGAACATCTATAACCTCTTCCCTTTATATATATATATATATATATATATATATATATATATATATATATATATATATATGCGAAGGACTGAAAGACTTTCAGCATGAGAACTATCTGATAGGAACTTATGAACACTTTGAATATTATTATATATTTTATTTTGAGAGATAAATTTTTATCAGTACATGTAATATGTATCTTTGCATTAATTTTCTTTGCATGCATTTTTAAAGGCTATATATTGGTGCATATTTAGATTACGGATATTATCCAAAGATAACCACCTGTAAACCCCTACTCTGGTGATTTCCACATCTAAACACAAATTCTTAGACCCCACAACATCTAGATACTTGGGAACCCCCTTAAATGTAAACTGCCTGAGCAGACGTCATATCTGTTAATGAATAAGAGTAGTGGCAGAGAATGATGCTAAAATGTAAAAAGCATTTTCTTTTATAAGCTTAAAAGATGAGGCAGCCAAGACGAAATGGGTGACACATCTAGGTGCTTGGAAATACCCACAGTCAGAGGTGGTCTGAGCTGACTGGATTGCCTGATCTTAAGGTATTTCTAAATGGGTCCCATCTGCAAGGTTATACACTGCTTTTATGAAAACCTGTTATTACATTGCACACATTTGGTTATGAGATACCCTTGCTATACCCTTATTGGTTTGGGTGTCATGGTGGGTATATTGGGCTTTTGTATTTTGTACCTCAGGGTCACTTTGTTTAGTTGCTGTTCTCTCAGTCAGTAATAATAATAATCTTTTTACTTAATGTTTTTTGATTTTAATAAAATAAATATTTCTCTTCCTTTTCAGATGACTTACTTGATGGTTCTATCAAAAGTTTCCTCTATTCCATTGTAATGGTTGTTGGAATCATTGTTGTTGTTGTTTTTGTGATCCTAGTTGTGAGTTTTATCTGCTGTTGCTGGGCCAGACGTAGGCAGAGGGGGGTAGTGTTGAATACGCCAAACACAATGGTTGCAGCTCCACCCCATAATGCCCAAGTGGCCTACCCAAATCAGCACTTATTAGCAATGCCATCAGGTGAGTTTCTATACACAGATATTTCCAGATAATCTTTCCTGCAAAATGAAGTAAGCAATCATTGCCATAAAGTGGCAGCCATATTTAATCAATGTAAATATCATTGGAATTTGTACTATTTTTGAATAAATTGACAAACATTGTGCCTTCCTTAATCATATTTCTTGAAAAGAGTAACATCGAGTTATAATTCTTACTCAATGCTGTAAACTCCTTGGAATTGTGGCTAAGGTTAAGAGATTTATAGAAGAAAAAAAATGCCTGGAAAGTATGCAGATGTTTTCAAGGGCCATATTTTGAAAAATATTACAGTAGTAACCTAATAAAAATTTATTTTCACAATGACCACATTATTTTTTGTGCAAAATATAAGAGAAATTATTTTTGTAGGGATAGAATGAGAAAAAAGAGCATATAACCTCTCTTGTCCTGAATGTTGAACAAGATACAAACAAGACCATTATGAAAAATTTAAAAGAACTAATATTTATTATCTGTCTATATTTCTGTGATGAAGTAATATGATTACTTACATTATTTACATTATTCGGACTATTATCCTCATCTTCATTGCCATATTCACATTTCGGCTGTTGTACACTCCAGCCTTCTTCAGGTGATTGGAATTTCAAACCAAACCTTTTATTTTGTCCACCGGGGTACATTGTTCTAGTTACACATGCCATGCCTCTTACAGATGTTTCAGTCATTTCCCTTTAAGTCAAAAGTCCCTTTTAATTAATTATTAATTTTAATTATTTTACACTACTAAAATACAAAATTTTATACCCTCTTATGTTTGGAGGATATTGTGTAGCCTGAAACATTAGATAGTATTGGCTGATTTTTTTCCTATACAGACATACCTATAATAAAGTTTCATTTATAATGAAGACAAAATAATAGATTAACAATACCTAATAATAAAATAAAACAATTATAACAATATGCTAACCTAAACTGATTGAACTTCCTTTCCACTACAGATGTGACAGGAAATATACAAATAAATACACATTGATAATTATTATATGGTTTCATGCTGTATGAAGAGCTAAGTGATGGATAGAAGATTCATTCCTACCGTATATCTTATTAAAAACAATAAGAGATTAACAACAATAATTAATAATAAAATAGAACAATTATAACAATATATATATGTGATGAATCGAATATGACAAAGATGAGAACAACAGTTTGAACAATGTTAATGGTGTCAATTGTAATTTTGCTATATATATACAGCATATTGTTGGAAAATCCTTGGTTATTAAAATAAAGTCTTCAACCTTTTATATTCTTTAAAATTAAATTATAATAATGATAGGTGATGAATTTAGAGATGTATATATGGCATCATTATGAAACTGCCTTCACTTGTTAGTGGACAGCATCAGTACATGAAGGATTCATATATCATTGAGTGATTCACATGAGTACAGGTCACATGCACGGTGTCCATATATTATGTTTACCACATGAACTACAATAAAAACATTAATGAGATATATATTAATAATCGTAAAAAGTGTTTCATTAAGAAAGCTTATATATAAGGGTGTTTCATTAAGACGAATCAAAGTCAGCAGTAAATAAATCAGTGTTATTGGTAAAAATTTATTTCTCTATTGGATCATGTTAAGTCATGGCAATTATGTGTGAAAAATAATATTGCCCAAATATCTGCCAAATTTGAAAGAAAAAGAAAAAGTCATTAGACACTTAAACTTAATTCACATTTAAAATTGGTCCAAGTTATTGGAACACCCTTTATATAATAATTTTTATGCATGGGTTCCTGGCAATACAAAAATTATTTCACAAGTTCCACTAAGGTAAAAAGGTTGAGAAACACAACATTAATCTGAAAATTCACTACACCCAACTTGAGTATTTGTGGTGAAGTCAATCATAGTTGTCTGCCCCTAGAATTACTTGACTATAAAAGAAATGGCCAAATCTCACATATGGACAGTAGTCAAATTGCATTGAATAAGGCTTCACTACAAGCTTAAATGTTTGTCTGTTTTTTTTTCCTTACAGTCCTCAAGCATTAATGTTTTTAATCTATAAAATAGATTCATTATTCATTTCCTAAACTGAATGAATGTGCCATCATAATTTTCATTGTTTCTGGCAATAAATTCTTTTAATTTTCTGTTGCAGCTCCACCAATGCCAATGGATATGCAGAACATGATTCCACAAGGAGATCCACCTCCATACCAAGATGAACCCTGGACACATCCCTGATTATAAATGACATCGTAATAGCAAGGATACAACTTTGTACATAAACGTATAATCAACTTTGTTGAACTACGGAAGACAAGAAGTGCAACTTTTTAATGTGAGTGATGTCTAGCGATGTCTAATGGGTTATGACGAGATGAAGCAACAATGCGAGTAAAGGGAGATAACTGTGTTTTGCACCGGAAATAAAATTCAAGACTAAAATACTTAACTTTTAAAATAAGATATTTAATCAAAAGAAAAAAGAAAAATACATATATATATATATATATGCAAATTACATGTCTGTAAAAACACAAAAAAATTCATGGACAGATGGTAAAGATTTGAAAATGCATTTTTTTTCCTGGAACTAAAATTCTGACTCTGATCATCTGAATTTCATATTGCAAATAACTAACTGGTATCTTTTTTTTCATCTGAAATTCTCAAGGTCAGTTGCACATAAACTAATTCAGCAAAAAACGGGAATTTGATTTTTTTTTTTAAATAAAAAGTAAATTTTACTTTTTAAATGAAATAAAAAAGACGACAATAATGATAATGAAAAGACTTTTAGAAAAACCATGACAAATATTAACGACAAAAACAATTTTAAAAAAATCATTATTTAAAAAAAATGAAAAGAAAGGACAACAAAAATGAAAAAAAAAAAAAATGGAAAAAAACTTATTATTTTCTTAACTTATTTAAAACTACAGAGTATCCACAATTTTGGATAAGGAGTTTTCAGGCAAGCTTTTTGTTTAGGCTTTATACTCCTCCTGGCGATTTGGTTGCCAAATCTTCAGTTATCATTGACTGTCAGCAACCGAAAAAAACAAAAACAAAAAAAACAAGCACAAATAGAATTAATTTTGTGGTCTTTTCATGTACTGTTATGATAATAAAGTGTAACTTATTTGTTACTTGATGGAAATACAAGTGAAATGTTTTTTTTTGGTATTTTTTGTTTTTCGTAATCAATTTGCCACAAGCAAGTCAATAACACCATTAAGATACAAGGAGCTGCTGGGAGTTAAAGAGAATGAGAAGCCTTTAAAAGGAACCAGAAACCCAATCCCAAATAGGAAACAAGGGATAAAGCGCTACTGCTGCTCAAAAGACCCTGGAGGAGTGTGAACCGGGCTATTGTAATAGTTTTTTTAGAATTATTATTAAAAACAAAGGCAATAAAAAGCTGAATGAGATTCAGTTAGTTGATGCATCAAGATACATCAGACATCAAAAATTTCAAAACTTAGATAAGTGTCCTTCTATCATCAGCACTTCACTTGATATGATATAAAATTGTAACCAAAAGCTCTTGTTTTCCTTTCCTCTTCATCATGAGGGTAATTCTAAACAGCAGCAGTTTCCACTAAATCAACGCTCTTCATTCAATGAATCAAGCACTATGGCTGTCTGGAGTTTGTTTACATTTGTAAAAATAATGCACAAGAATTTCCCTTTCCCTCTGCCATGCACTGATAGCTTAGGGGTAGGAACTCTAACTGATGCCATATTGGTTGGGTTTTGATCCCAGGTTAAAGCAATCAAATGTCTAGTCGCACTGATGAGCTGATGAGCAAAACAGGCCTGTATGTGGATGACATTATATATATATATATATATATATATATATATATATATAGTACAGGTAATTGATCTGTTGGTCTATAATCCAGGTGTAGACATACAAATAAAATCCAAATTACATCAGAATACAGATGCACTTGAGCACCATGGCTGTCTGGCTTTTGTTTACATTCGTAAAAATAATACACAAGAATTTTCCTTTCCTTCTGCTGTGCACTGATAGCTTAGGGGTAGAAACTCTGACTCATGCCATATTGGTCAGGTTTTGATCCCGGCTTAAGGCAATCGAATGTCTAGCCACACTGATGAGTTGTGATACAACAAAACAGGCCTGTATATGGATGACATTATTATATATATATATATATATATATATATATATATATATATATATATATATATATATATATATATAGTACAGGTAATTGATCTGTTGGTATATAATCCAGGTATAGACATACAAATAAATTCCAAATTACATAAGAATACAGATGCATATATGTAGGGGTGTATGTGTATGTATAATGGCATATGTATATGAATATGTAAATGTACACATATATGTATGTATGAAGATATGTATGCATATAAATGTGTTGGACATCATGATTTATTCCAATGGGTGCTCTGGTATTACCCACAATCTATAAATCTATAACTCAACTAATTTACATTAATCTTAACAGACTAAAGTTTAACCCCCCCCCCATTGCTTATTAGTACAAAAACTATTTAGTGTGAATCCCAGAAAAACGCACTTTATAAGAAACACCACATAGTAGGAACTGATATTAAACTACAAACAAAAATCCTGGCCATAAATAAACTGCAAACCCAGACCACTTCCCCTGGGATAAGATACTTTATGCCCCACCAATTGCTAATACTAACCCACTCTCATTAACAAGGTACCTACTAGAGGAGGACTGACTTTGAAAATAAATTTAGAACAATGCTCTGAGACAAGCACTTAGAGGCTGACGATAGCCGTGTGAAGAATGGTTTGAAATAGACTATCCCTATGTTGAGGTAATTTTTGTTTTTTTTAGTTGTAAATATATATATATATATATATATATATATATATGTGTGTGTGTGTGTGTGTGTGTGCAAATATATAGAAAAATAGGATAGAACCGTTAGTTTAATAATTTGAAGTTCTTTAGTATTTTTGCTTTTATTTATTTTTAAAAAAACAGTGCTCAATACACAAGTAGAGCCTAAATTATACCTGATTGCACCATAATACAGTTCGATATTGTGGATTATTACCAGTCAATATCAAGAGATCTATTCACGACTACCCTTGAGTTTGCTACTGTATATTCAGACCTAACAGAAGAAGAAATGAACATAATTCTTAATGCAAAAAATCTGTCCTCGTTTATAATAGGGACCAATAGATTAAAAACACAGAAGACCATTTTGACATCACCATGGGACTTTTAGATTCTGCAGAGTCTTCTGATATTGTCAGTCTATTTATACTGTACAACCTAACCGTGCACTGTGAATTAGACATTAAGGACATCAGGCTATACAGGTATGACAGGCTCATGGTAGTGAGGAGCTCCACAAATTTTAATAGATAAAATTAGAAAGATTATACAGAGTGAATTCATAAAACTAAATTTAAAAACTACAATTAACACAAAATTGAAAAGGGTAAAACTCCTTCAACATAACTTTGGACTTAATGAACAACATATATCTACCTTATCTAACATTAAAACCTGTGTATGTACACCCTAAGTCAAACCACCCTCCATCTATAATTAAGCATATACCCACATCAACAGAGGAAAGAATCAGCATAAACTCTGCAAATGAAGAAATATTTCAAAAGCACAGTAATTTTTACAACACAGCTCTAAAAAATAGGGTATACAAAAATGCTAACATCAATTATAGAAACAATAGTACTAACCAGAAGAAAAACAGGAAAAGAAAACGCATTTGGTATACCCCTCCGTTCAACCAAATGATTAGTATTAAGCTAGGACAAAAATTCCTAGCTTTAATTGAAAAACACTTTCCTACTGATAGCAAACTTAGCAAGATCTTTAATAAAAACTCCTTAAAATTAAGTTATACCTGCACTGAAAATCTAGAAAGAATCATAGAAAAACATAATAATAAAATCCTGGAAAAACACGTATGCCAAAACAGTATTAATAAAAATCCTAAACTAACATTAGGCAAAAATAATGAAAAATTATGTGAATGTAGAAACCCTGAAGACAGCCCATTGGAAAATAAATGCCACATGGAATCTCTGGTATACCAATGCACAATCTCATCTATTGAGAGTCCTAACACTGATAGGATATACATTGGGTCAACGAAGAATGAATTTAAAATTAGGTGGAGCCAGCACAAAAGCTCCTTCAATAATATTAGAAGTAGAAATCAGACATCTCTATCCAAATATTTTTGGCATTTAAAAGAAATGAATAAAACACCAAAAGTAAAATGGAAAATAATAAATAGAACAAGAACTTGTAAAACCTGGGATGACCCATGCCCTTTGTGCCTACATGAAAAACTACACAGAATTAAGTTTCTAAATAATGAAAAATTATTAAATCATAGACATGAGTTAACGGTAAACAAATTTTCGCCTTAAATAATTAGCTTAAAAAATTTTTAAATTTCATAGTCTATAAACAATTTCAATTAAAGCAATAGATTTAAAAACTTAACCCAATCATCAGATAAAAAAAAACACTCTTTATGAAGTTATCAAAAAAGCAAATTGTAGTTTAATATGATGTATTCATATGCAAACAACCCTTTTAGAAAAATATCTTTAGGTATAAAAATACGAATTTAATGGCGTAACAAAAATGTCGTTGAAATAGGCCAGACGATATGCGTCAAATGGATGTCATCATTCACTTGAAAATAGTCACTCCGACCATACCTTGACTTAACCACTTTCCGAATGTAACTAATATGTTGATACAATAGTTGTCAGTGAAAATGTAAACCATTACGTCCCTTATTAAAATAATTGTTTTTTCCGTTTCCATAGTAAGTAATATTACGAATGTATATGCTTATAAAGCTGTGTAAATTTCAAGATTAGTTATTCCAAAATTTGCTTGTGGATGAGCTGGGTTACTTTAATTCAATTTAATTTCTATAATTAAATTGAAGTTTTTAGCTTCTGTTTTTGAAACATGAGAACTCTTACATATATATATATATATATATATATATATATATATATATATATATATATATATATATATATATAGTAAAGGTAATAAATCTATTGGTATATAATACAAGTAATATAAAATATTAAAACTGATCCACAAAAAGAGCTCAATGTATTTATCATTACATAGCAAATAATTAGTACACAATAAAATCTAAAATGACCTCATATGCTGAATAGGCTTATGTCAATCAACAAATTTTGTTTTTTGTTTTTTTGTAGCTATCACAGTTAAATTTCTAATTCCGACACAAACATTTTTAATTTATTTGTTTAAAAGTTATTTTAAATGGATACTCATATTTGAGTAGATGCTCTGTTTATTTATTTATGTGTTGTTCTTGTCCTAAGTATTATTGTTCACTACCAACCTTCGTATGATTATTCTATCCAGTAATCTTCCCTAGGCTACAACACTCCCTCAGTAATGTTTGTTTACAAGAATATAAAATGTGTAAATCAAGTAAAATGCAATATTTATTATTTAGCTTTTATAAAAATTTATAATTTACCATTTTATAAAGAAATAAATTTGCAAAGAAATATTTTTATTCAAAAATTATTAAAATATGTGAACCAATTACAATGCAATATTTGCAGTGAGAATCACAGACATTCTGTAATTATACACAAGGGAAACTTTGTCCATCCAAAGAATAGGGAGATACACAATCAATATAATGAGTATCCCTGTTCTCGCCTAAAATCTATAATTAAAAGAATATTTATTTCAGAGGAAAAGATACTCGCAACCTATTTTAGTGAAAATGAAAGAAATGACCAGAAAATACATTTGATTTAATCAAATTTTACAGTTCCTCATCATTATGTGTTTATTTGGATTTTCTTGTTCACAGACATTTTTATAGTAGTTTAAGAAAATTTATAAATATTATTGTCACATCAAAACAAAATGAATATTCAATATGCCCCACTTCATGTTCAATACAGTGTTGAACCCTCAGCAACATTTTCTACAAACCATTTGACACATTAATTTCAGAAAATCTATCAGAAATTGCTTTTCTTGATTTAAGGATTGTTTTTGGTTTGAGCATGTAGACAAGATTTTTGAGTACACTCCACATGAAAAAGTCTGGGTAGGGTTAATTCTGGTGGTCATGATTGCTCCATGTCATCTGATCACCCCCTCAGCTCAAAATTAAGATTTTTAAACCATTCCCAAACACTTAAGCCAAAATCTTAAGCCATCTTAAAGTAATGTATTTTATTTTTATTCAATAAAAGTTAATAAATAAAAAATACCATTACTTTTGCTTCACCCTGTATATTAGAAATAATTTGTATAATTCAGATCATCATCATAATTGTCATCATCATCTTCTTTGTTGTCATCATCACCATCATAATTATTATTATTATTATTTATTTATTTTTTACCAGAAATGTTACAAAAATGCCAACAGCAATAAATATTCTCTTTATAAATACAATGCATTCGGATCTAGTTTTACAAAAAAAAAAAAAAAAAAAAAAAAATAAGAAATTCAGGAGTACAATATTTATTCTCTTTCCCACAAGAGCAAGGTCAGGTTTAATATGGGGAGGGGACTCCACCCCATGCATATATGTAGGTCTGAAATACAAATGTTCTCTCATATTTGACTTTCAGTACATGACAAGCATTAGGGAATAACTGACTACACCCCATCTTAGTACAATAGAGACTTGTAGGCAATGAGAGTGGATCTCTTGGAACACTAATGTTTAAAATTAATTTTAATAATGAAAAATCTTTCTGAAGTTTTTATTTTAGTTTTAATTTTAATCTGAGAGATTAAATTTAATATTTCTAATAAAGAAAATACTATGATGTATTTCAAAACTAATTTAAATTGAGTGGAAATTTTTTTTTAATTTCTAAAATTTTTTAATTTAGCGCCATTTTTAATGTTAAAAATGTAAATCTTCATTAAAAAATCTTCCAAAAATAAAATATACTTTTCTGAAACTTTATTTGAAGAATATTAGCTGATTTAAAGTATAAATAATCTGATTTGAAACAATTTTAGGAAAGACAGAAAAATCTTGTGAAGGTATCGATCAATAACTATTAGTAGTCTTTGGTCAAGAAAATAAGTGACATAATCGTCAAAAGTAAAAACAGAGTTATTGCCCTTATATTAAAAACTAGCGCGGGATTTATCTTTGGGAATGAGTTCGTGACCGAATGATAAGAACGTTTGCTTTCGACTGTAAAACTTGATTTCGAATCTCACCTGGGTCAATTTGTCAGGAACGTAATCCCAGCGTTTGGAAAGTTCCCGAAAATCATAGCACGGGCTGACCCCAAGCCTTGTGAATGAAATTGGGCAGACGCAATTGTTCGTCAATGGTTGTGTTGTTAGTCATTGTGACCGATGTTTTGAACGTACTGGCTTTGTTCAAACTACTGATCAAGCCAGGTAATGTGCTCTCTCCGAGAAAACGTAACTATGGTCAGCTCAGCGTAGTTGCAGTATAAACCACAGTTTGACTGTGTAGGTGCCTGAGTAGGAGTCAGCAACAGAAATTGTCTAGTCACCCTAGTGGACAGGCATACTTGGATACGAGTAGCCAGCTATTACTTCTGCTGGTGCTATTATTATTATTAGAAGTAGTAGTAGTAGTAGTAGATGATGATGATGATATCTTTGGGACTTCTGGTTGTACGATCATGTATCCAAAGACAAACATAATTGAAACCTGTTCATACTTATTATATTCTCGACAACACCTCTTCACAGCAGTAAGATCAGGAATACACCAAGGAATGTGGGAATTTTCTGTCAGTAATATATATAAGTGGACATTGAGATCAAAACCATGCAGCGACAGTCTGTTTTATGCTTGAATGCAATCTTCAGACCATAAAGATTGTGTTTAAACATGAAACGGACTGTCAACACTTAGTGTTGACCTCAGTGCCCACTTTTAGAAAAATGAAATAATGGGCAAGTGTCTGTAGACATATAAACAAATGTTTACTTTTTCGTTTGAGCATTAATTTAAAAAAAAGTTATTATTTAAACAAGAAGTAAAAAAAAAAATGATTTAAACAAGAAATAAAAAAAATAAAAAAACGAAATACACCTATTTAGCATCCTGCTACCACTTTTCTTTCAATGTCAATTTTTGTGCAAATCTGTGCAAAAAGTGGATCACGGAGCCTTGATATTTTTCTTACTTCTCATTGGTCAGTTAATATTTAAAATCATAAAGCCTATGTGTTATTGAAAACCATTTTTCCGCCAAAAATCAAAAATGCTCTCTTACGTTTCGACTCCTCGTAGGCGAATGCTATTGTTGTTATTTGAATTTGGTATCAGAAGGTTTTTATTTTTTGATGGTTAGTTTACGGGCATGTTCAACATATTCATCCGCAACAATATAGATAGACATTCCAAAAAATGAATCAATCAACAGGCAAGTGAGGAAGGAACAACGATTATTAGATTTCAATAGAACAAAAATAAAATAATGCATTTATGTACAATTATACAATTTTGAGAATAACAATTGATTTGAACTTAAATGGATAAATTAAAATAGGTGTATTTGGCTGTGTAGAATATTATTGTGAATGTTTGAAGGTGTTTGCAATTCCTATTCAGATTTGTTCACAAAATTAAACTAAGTGTCCAGTTACGTACTAAATTGTCCTTTGTGCAAGTTCAGTTATTAGTGTGTGTGTGTAAGTATGTTTGTATAATTGGCAGGAGTTGCGTACCTTTAGTTGTGTGAGAATTTGATTGTTTGTTTACTAATACTTATTAAGTAGTGAGAAGAAAATGTCACTTTTTAAAGTATTGTAAGGGATGTTCTTGAGATAGATAGATTGTGTCTGTGGATTGTTGAGTCAGATATTTTGCGCGGCAAGTCGGTCAGAGTTTTGACTTGCGTGAGTCAGTTTGGTATCTCTCTAGGAATGTAGATCTGACTGGTGAATTGGACTGAAATTCGTTCTTTTATTTGTTTTGGGAAACCAAAGTAGGCTCCCAGTGGCCTAGCGGGAAAACAGATTTTTGATCATGGATACACATTCTAGGGTCGTCTCGATCAATAACAAGCCGAGTTTCACAATGTGTGGTGTTGATTGGTCAAAGCTAATTCTTATAGAAGAGTCTATTTTTAAGGGGGTGAGTAGACAAACATTGACGATTCTATACTATGAAAATATCTCACACATACACATACGTATGAAACATTCATATATATGAATTCACTCAAACACACTTACATTCAACAATATTGTGGGATCTTGCACAACAAACCAGCCTTACCTCTTTTTAGGAAATGCACTCTTCCTATCTGGTAAGTAAAATCCTACTTTCACATAAATATAACAAGTATTCATTGGTCAATCACCTCTAATCTTGCTTGCTGATTGGTCAGTTTCGACCAATCAAACCACCTGCATGCGACCAATCTATTTTCCCGCTCATATGCTGTGATCCTCCCACGTGGTACACGATCAGTATATAAACCTAACACGTGTAAACTTCCTCGAGTTTCTCTCATTCCTTGCTACCAAGTGCCAAAATGTAACCATCAGGAACTCCCGTCTTAGTCATTGCTGACCAGACGTTAAAGATAAATACCAACATTCACGAACTCTGAAATCACTCCTGAACTTTTACCAACTTTAGAATTCACAATTCCAAACTTTATTCTTCTAAATTACAAGTTCAATATTACTTCTTCTTAATATGAACTCCGGTACAACTAATTCCGAATCAAAGGGACACGACTCTGTCCTACCTTTTCAGTTCGCATGCATGTACATCAAACATTAATAAGTTCAGTTTTGTATTTTATTCTATGTGCTATTTGCGTCAAGTATAAATTGCATTGTGTTCACGCATTGTCCTGAATCACATTTTTCTTAGACATCACACATATTGGTAACACATATTTACTACATATATTGGTCACACCGACGTTCAAGGAATATACTAGCCATTACATATTTGGTGATTCCGTCGGAATTAAACAACAAAATGGTAAGATAAACCACTACAAATGGCAACCCCGACATTCGTCGTAGGACCATACCACTACACATTCACTCTTTCAACTTCAAGTTACAGAATTCTTTCAAGTCTCCCACAGTGAGACTTTAGCTGTCCGCTACCACTTTTTCATCAATGTCGATTTTCGTGCAAAAAAGCGGATTACATCTTCATAAATGTTTCTGAAAACCCGAACTTCTCATTGGACAATAAATATTAAAATTATCTCGTATATCACGTGCATTGTTCTCAATAAGCAACACAAAACATATCAGGCTCCAGACTGAGTTTTGTAAGGCGCTTTCTGAGTAGTTAACAAATATTAAAAAAACAATTTACCTGCTCACCACTACGTCCGAATAACGTCAACCTAGTTTTTGACCTGACGAAAAAAAACAATGCTTATATTGGAGCCTGTCACGTGATTAAAAAACATATAAATTGAAGGTACGAGCGAACCCAGTCAGTGAGAATTTATGACGACTTGAATTTGCTGAACAAGTTCACGACGCTTGAATCATTACTGCAGCAAAGTGCAAAGTTAGAACCTCAAGTTCTTTAACATAAAATAACTTCACTGAAATTCAAGTTACAATTTCAACGAAACAACTCACTCACCAACTTCTTTTAAAGCTAAAAGTTTATCAACATATTTTCAGCTTTACAAGATTTTTAAACTCTCTTTCAGTGAACATTTTGAACAAGATAATTCAGCTTTTTGTGAGCTCCGATAAAAAAATGTTTTATTAGTGAAAACTTTAGCCCAGTCAAAGGGAAGTAACTCATATTAATAGTTATTGTAAAACTGTTGACATTTATAAATATAAATATTGTACCTGTTATGAAAAGTTATTTTCTTGTGTTCTTCCTCTTGTTTGCTTTTTGTTTTCTTACACATTCGTAAAGTAAAAAAAATGTGTGGGTTGATTTATGCCGTCAATACCACTACAAGACCTTTTTAAAAGCCAACAAAACACATCGCTGCCATGCTAAAGAAATTTAAGTTAACTTGGATATTCCAGTTTTTCCAATTCTTCACCAGCAAGAAAAATACTTTAAAAAAATCTTCTGAAGCTACAAGTTTTCTGTTTTATTGAACATATTTGCAGCTTTTCAGGACATTCAAAGAATTTTTTTCACTCAGTTCTATTCAACGGAATTTACTCTTTCGTGAACCTTTTCTTTTAGCAGCAAGATTTATTCTATTTATTTTCAGAAGTACAGTTTTTAGTACAATAGAAACTTCTTGAAATATCAAGTGGTGATTTAAAGTTCCATTTTACCAAACTAATTCTCACAGTATTCATTTACACAAAAAAAACATTCAACTATTTCACAAAACATTTCTTATAAAAACAAACTCTTTTTCATTTTGAAACCAGATAAATATTCTTTCTTTCAACGAAAAGTTTTCAAACGATTAAATTCATAACTGTTAAGGGTAAACAACTCTTATTTTTTGCATTGTATATCTTGTACCAAAAACTGTCTTAAAACTAAAAGGAACATTATAAAGCAATTTAATTTGCTAAATTAATAATATTAATCTTTAAAATTCAGCATAGCTCAGCTGAATATTCTGAGCAGGTTATTCTTGATAATTTGTAATATTCCTAAATACTGCTGTTGTTTAATAACATCATTGTTGTCATCTTGTTTATTGTCTTATTAGCCTTGTGCCATACAGCTAAAATTTATATGTTTGTGGAGAAGTGAAATTTTGTACACGCAGCCAACGTCATATGACTACTAAACTGTAAACAGCCTTCTGACTAATTTCTAAACTTATTTAATCTTCACCTCGACAACACCTATATTTTCAAAAACTTTAGAAAACCCCAGAATATTCACGAAAATCAACCTAAAAGTCACCCCTGACACCGGAAATAACATTGTTAAATAAATTACCTTTTAACACTCAGAGCCGAAAGATAAAGAAAGAAAAGGAATAATGAGAGAGTAGAAAGAGAGAAGAAAATTATGAAAATAAGAAATATCCACATCCTACACATGTGCACATACATATGCATAGAGACATACTCACACACGCATACATATGCAAACACACACACACACGCACACAAAGAAGAAAAATAAAGCTAACATCAATAAAAAAAAAAGAAGTGGATAAATTATTTTTTTTTAAACTTAATATGAAAATAACAAAAACAAGAAAATTGGCAAACATTTGCTGATACCTCCTGGTGAGTGGACTCAGCAATTACACATAGGTTCATCTGCGAAACTCTGGATTAGAGGTACTGAATATAACATCAATTGATAAGTAACAAATTTTATATTTGTTAACTTAATACCTAGGATCAATGTAGTATCTGTGTACTCTACCTAGGATCAATGAAGTATCTGTGCACTCTGTCTATGATCAATATAGTTTCCTGAACTCTACCTAGGATCAATGTAGCTACTGTTGACTCTGCCTAGGATCAATGTACTTCCTGTGCACTCTGCCGAAGATCAACTTAGTACCTGTGCACTCTGCCTAGGATTAATGTAGTACCTCTTTTTTCTTCTTTGTGTCTGTGTGTGTATGCCTGTACTTGTGTGTGCACACACACACGCACACACACATATATATATATTTTAAAGAGAGAAACGCTGCAAACTTTTTTGATTATAATGTGGATTTTTTTATATACTTTGTTTTATATAATTTGCTACACGCGTTTTGGGTCTTGTAACCATCATCAGGCAAAAAATGATTATTTCCACATATTATATAAAGGAATGATTTTTTTTTCCTCTTATTTTAAATCTTTTAACCTATAGTGGGTCAGCCAATTTGTATTGGTTATAAATAGAAATAAAAACTGACCCTCTACAATTTTTACAATATCAAATGTAACAAAGACAACAAGAGAAATAATCAAGTAGTAGAAATTATGAATTTGTTCAACAATAAATATTTTTTTATAAACACAACAAATACATAATATATAGTGCAAAAGTTGATAAACACAATAGAGTTATTTGGTGTGTGTTACTGAAAGAATTTGAGCTACTGTACTGTATGTGTGAAAATGAGAAGGTGTAGTATATATTTGTTTTTCATAGGAAAATTAAACAGTTTCTTTTGTTTTTGTATTAAATAGAAAAAAGTATTGTTCTTGACTCACTGATTGTTATAGAGTTATCGCTCATTAACCAGAGATTCTTCTTGTGGAATAGAATATTTTGTGAGAGTGAGTGTTAAGCCTGGAAATGGTTGACAAGGTTTGTTGTTGTATTGAAGATAAAGTTCGTCTCCTTTGCTGTGTTGATTTCCAATGAAGTCAAGTGAATTGGTTCAATATTTTAAGTGCCCACTGACAAAGTTGTGTCGAAGTTTCGTTTTTATTAGTTCTCTTGGTCACGTGGTGAGGCTCGTGAACATGTTTACATTTTATGGCGTCAACTAGAGGTCAAAATTTGGGTCGGTACCTTCGGACGTAGTTGACGATACCTAATTAATATTTTACAACCAATCAAAATACATCAGTTGTTATATTTGATTGGGAGCCTCTAACTTGCACAAAATTGAAGATTTAAAAAATGTAGGAATCTGATTCTACAAACCAATGTCTTTTGTGTGTAGTAGTAGTTATTCAAATCCATCGTAGACTGACTGAAAAATGTTCCTTTACTTGTGGGGTAATAAAACAATTAAATTTGGTCAGAGAAAGTGAATTTATTTAATATTTTCTTTGTTCTTGAGAATTGACAACAAAAATTTATTTACTTATTAGATTGTTTATTGGAATGGTTGGTAAACGTCAATTGATTCGACCTTTATAAAATAGTAAATAATAAGGTTTTTGTAGCGGATCCCTCGAGCGCCCCAGTATCACAAAAGGGTGATGAGGTCACAAGAGGCCCGCTAACATTAAATCTGACAAGGTGAAACAACATTGACGACAGAACGAGGATATATAAGATATAAGCTAATTTATTCTAGAAAAGTAATAAAGGTGGTCAGAACGGTAGAGATGCAGATGTTCCGGTGCAGGCATTGATGGCCGAGGTTGGTTGTTACAGGTGATCGCTGTTGGTCATGCAGATGATGTTGGTCATTGCAGACAATCGCTGCTGGTCATTGTAGTTTGAGGTTGATGTTGGTTGTTGCAGATAATTGCTGCTGGTCATTGTAGTTTGAGGTTGATGTTGGTCGTTGCAGATAATTGCTGCTGGTCATTGTAGTTTGAGGTTGATGTTGGTCGTTGCAGATAATTGCTGCTGGTCATTGTAGTTTGAGGTTGATGTTGGTCGTTGCAGATAATTGCTGCTGGTCATTGTAGTTTGAGGTTGATGTTGGTCGTTGCCGGGATGACAACTTGACGTGTTGGGAAGGAAAGAGGAGCTGGCGTTGCGATGTTGTTCGGGCATGTCAAAAGTCCAGTGCAGGCGTTGCGTGTCTGTCGGTCGAGTCCGATATTAGTAACCTCCTGTAATAATTAGTAGTGTACGGGAAAGGTTATGGACGACATGCAGGCAGCCAGTAGGGACGGAATGCAGAGAATTGGCAAGGAGCCAGAAGTAAGAAGCGAAGTAGAGAGAGAAAGCAAAATTTCCAACTATCGTCAAGTTGGCAGACAGAAAATGGGAGCATAACTTAATACGCAGCCCGGGTCGACGTCCTGGCCACGAAGGCCAGGAGCCTGCGTACCGATCGTTTCAGTCGCCGACCCTAAATTTAACGAGAAGTCACTGTCTTGTGGTAAGGGAGACTAGCAAGAGAATTGGTAAGATAACACATTAAAGTCTATCTAAAAAATGAGTAGAGCTTAGCTAAAAGAAAACCAAGGCCTAAAAATGCCTAGAAGTATATTACAACTAGGTTCGTAATATAACTAAACTGAAAAGGTAACTTGCTAGTCTCTACCTCGGGTTAACAGCGTGTAGGGAGCACAACCGAAAGGTCAAGGTCGAAATGACCTGTTCTCTTCCGGTTTAAGGAGTCAAGGAGGAGATAACCGACAATTTCAAATATTTTAAATTTATGAATAAAAATTTTCATATTTACTTCTTTATAAATTGGTAATAGATATTCCATTAATTGTATTAGTTTTTCGAATATTGTATATAAATATAAAATTATTCGGTTAATTTGCAGATGAGGACCCGCACTCAGCTTGCATTAAAAATTTCCCGAATACTTACATTTAGGTGTAACTGTACATGCTTCATTTGAAAAGGACTTGATAAATTTGATAAAATCTACTGTTTTGAAGTTAACAACATTAAAAGTTTGGATTGATTCGTGTCGTTGGTGGCAGTAATTACTGGCATTGCTTGCATACATTTGCTGCGGAAAGCTAAGCATGGAAGAACGTAGTTAACAGCCTTTTTTTACTAATCTTACTTATCTCAACTTGTCTCAATTACTGTGCAAGGGAACTATATTGTGTGCGTAATAACCAATATAAGTGAATATTTCACTCATAGCTTTTTCGCAGCAAATGTATGCCAACAACAACAACAGTAATGCCGGCTGCAATGCGAATGAATCAGAACTTTTACTGCCGATAACTACAAAATGTAAGTATTCAGAAAATTTTTATTGCAAACTGAGCGCGGGTCCTATCTGCAAATTAGCCAATTATTCTTGTAAATAAACAAATAAAATAGTAATTACCATTTTTGTTAGAAATTCTCAAGAACAAAAGAAAAATGTGTAAATTCAAATTCATCTTATGTTTAGATTTCATTACAATATTCATAGTGTTGCAAATTGGCGAATGTATCTTAGTTATCAGAAGGTTATTTTATCGATAGGGTTAATAATGTTGGTTTTCTTAAACGTTCATCCACAACAAATTTAGAAACATGAATTCCTGTAACATGTTAGGAATTGTGTATTGGATCAAGTTGGCAAGCGTTCAAAAGAGTTAAGAGATCGTACTTGCGTGTATGTTGTAATGTTCTAACGTCTGACTGCATGGTCAAGACGAGAGTTCTTGAAGGTTACATTTTGGCAGCAAGGAAATCAGACGGAGAGACGGGTAAAGAGAGACAGAACCACTCGTGTTTTGTTTATATAAAATGGTGTATCACGTGACCGGCTCAGAGCATATTGAGCGGGAAAACAGATTTGTTGCGTGCAGGTGGTTTGATTGGTCGGAACTGACCAATCAGCGAGCTAGTTTTGAGTAGATTAACCAATGAATGATTGTCGTACTCTTTCTCCGTATGTATTTTTGATGGTGACGATAATCACTACAGGGAAGAGTACATTTCCCCCACAGGGGTGACTGGCAGACGTAGAAGATTCCACAATAGCTTTAAAATAATAAGCATTTCCGAAGGGTGAAAGTTGTTAAAATAATAGCGGTGTCAATGGAAAAAATATCCTTTTGACACTCTGTATTTTCTCCTGCATGAAGGTTAAAGTTGGTTGATTTTATATTATATCAATAAAATAAATGATTTTACAGTGTTAACACTAAGAAGGGAGAGTTATCAGGAATTAATGCAAATATTACTGAAATTCGGAATAATTGATAAAGTAAAAAAAAAATAATTAAAATGGTTAGACCTGTTGATGTTGAGATAGTAGTAGCAAGAATAAAATGAAAATCTCATTCATTTTCATTTCAATCTTATTTGCACCTGATTATGAATAGATGCCCTCCATTTGCGGCAATAAGATCAAGAGTCAAATAGTGAACAAAAGAAGTAAAGAATAACCAATCAGACAAACTGAAGCTAATCAATAACTAATCACCGCAACTTATAATCCTTTTTGATTGCTTCTGTACGTGTCCTTTCGTTTTGTAAATGTGGTGATGTGTGAAACTTAATGTTTTTTTTTAAGAGTTAATTCCCTTTGACATGTCTGGCAAGATAAATTAGTCGGGTCGGCCTTGACCTGCTGTTAACTGTTTTCTTTGTTGATGGTGATACCAAGACGATTAATGTCAATATTGTTGGGATAACAGAATTATAGCAAAATTGTCCCCTGTTTTTACTCTACTTGACGGAATTATATTAAAGACCTCCTCTGTTTTCTTCTTTTTTAATTTCATAAAATTGTTACTTAAAATAGTCCTCTATTTTTTTTTCACTTGACAGTGAGGTGAGTGTTTTACTTTTTTTAAATTCAGAGGATTATATCAAAAACTTCCTCTATTTTTTCCTTCATTCTTTTGCATCTCATAGAGTTCTTAAAATTTTATATCAAAAGCTTATTATTATTATTTTTTGCATTGCATAGAATTTATATATAAAATTCTCTGACTTCTGTGACTAGAATAGCTATAAATTGACTGATCAAAACCAAATTTTGGGGAGGAGTGAAAACAGGTAAGGGGATACAAAATAAAGATGGCTTTACTAGGATGCCTAGCTTAGTACTGTGCGGATCTATTACGCATATACATACATACAGAAATACAAATCACATACAACGCCAAGCATTCATTAGTTAATTAATCACCACTACGTTATTATAGACAATTTACAAATTGCAGCAATGCAAAAATTTTGTAATCGCTCTATTTTCATGTAGTCAGTTTTGTGCACTTTTAGGAGAAATGGATGACAGAAGCTTTCTTAAGTCTCCCCCAAAGCTCACTCGCTGATTGGTCTATGCCAACTAATCAGATTGTCTGAACATGAAGAATAATTCTTCCCGCACAGTGATCTGGAGCCTATAGTCACTTATTTAAGCAAGAATTTTTCTTAGCTAATTAGTGAGAATTCAGCTGCCAAACGAATCCACAACAGTTGAAACCATGCACCAACTTTCTCACTCACACCACCACTCACATACTGAACATACCTTGTACACACACATAAACTTTTTTTACACAACAATATCTTTCCACAACAATCATTACAAGAGACTCTCATGAACATTCTTCCAGTGAACTTTGAATTACTAAAATAACAGATAAAGAGAGACAACTCTTATTTATTTCAACCTTTTCTTACTTCAATGCATGCTTTCTTTCACATCGTTGTTTGATATTGTACATCTTGTTAAATACATATTTTATGTGTAACAATGTCTTTTGCTTATCCTTTTCTACGTCCGCCATGTTTCCTAATCTAAAGTTAAATTAATGTGCTGAAGTCCGCCACAGTGCAATAAATTTTCATTAATTTTTTTGGAAAAATTAAAAGTTTTATTATTTAACATACAAAATACTCACACTATTTTAAAAACAATTTAATGATTAAAATAACACATTTAATAAAAATGCAATATTATTTTGTACATATCTTTTCTTTAAGTTTTTATATTTCATCGATTGTTATCAATAACTTCAACAATGCTAAACAGTGTGAAGATTTCAACACGTGTCAATATGCTGCAAAAAAAGGTTCCAGATGAATTAAAATTATCCTCTACTTTTCCTTCTTTTTTCCCACTTCAGTGAATTATATAAAAATGTTCAGAATCTATCATACATATTTACAAGTCTACCATTCATCCATGCATTGAATATTACTGTCACATCTGGTCTGGTGCTTCTTCTAAGTATTTAGATATTCTTGATAAAATAAAAAGAAGAATCTGCAATATTATCAGTCCTGAACTGGCATTTTGTGTAGATTAACATTCATTAGACTTTCCCCAAGGTGCAACATTTCCCCAAGGTGCAACATAATCATTTTAGCAGTTTCTTCTGTTGCATTTCTTACTTGCAGAATTATAGGAAAGAAACACTATTTCCAGTACAATTACATAACCACATAGATACCATATTAAAACATGGCCAAACACCAGCCAATAACAGACAAAGTATTTTTCTCAAGCTTCAGTCAGTTATGTGCCATGCATGACACACAGGAGCGATCATGCATTTTTCGATACATGACTGATGAGGCAGACTTTTTTTCCCGCAGTAGATTGCCATTTCTTTCTGTGGTAGACCAGTTGCTATCTAAGGCTATAGGATCTGGTCTGTCCTGCTATTTACCCATAGCTGGGGAGAGAAGAAGGGTATTAGCATGTAAGTGAATGTAATGGATTTGACTGGAATTGGAACTCGGCTCTCCAATCTTACAAAACCCCACAGATTTCAACTTTCAGCAGCAGAGATATGACTGCTTCCAACCAATGCAGACATAAGGGAAGATATGTCTACATAGCTTTTTCCTTCCCTCCAGTGAATGCTGAAGGAACATGTGTAAGCAACTTTAAATGAATCATCTCCAACAACAGCTCAGACGGTTAGTGAATCTTTGCTGACAATAAAAGTCTTTTATCAACCACAGCTGAGGATCAACTACTAAATGTTTTTCTAAACACAAAATTTATTCTTTTGATTAACTACCCAAAGACTTTAACTCAACTAAAGACTATTCTCACTCTTTTTTGACTATTTTGAATTCATGTATATACTAGCAGCATGGCCCGGCATTGCCTCTGCTTGATTAAAAAATTGTACGACTCATACAGCAATCGCTATCTCTTGACTTAAAATATTTTTGCCCTTCCTTGCCTTTAAAGGAGTGCCCTTTGCCGTGCTGATGTTGCTACATACATTACTTCTTGCCTATCTCACACTGCAAATTTTTTCTAAGCTCTATACTAAACATTAAATCTGTTACGAAAAAAGAACTAAACAAAATGAACACAAAACGATCAGCTTTAAAAAAGGACTCGTAACTGGAAAAACTGAATGAAAAAAGAATGTTAACAACAAATACTTTTTCACACCCAACCCAGTTCTGCGGAATCAGAATCAACGTTGAGTTAAAGCAAGCGAATGAGCCAATTGGAGTAAAGTGCCATGTAGATTTAAATTTTTCCCCACTTGTGACAAATGTAGCTATCGATTTTTTTGCATGCTAGTTAACATTCGTGTCAGTCAGCTGTTGGCTTCCACGCTGGCCAATAGAATCTTCCTGCCTATTCGTGGCAGCCAGCTATAGGCTCTCACTCTGGCCAGTACAAAATTACCACAAACTACATGAAAACTACCGTAGAAGCATGAAAAAATCGATTATTTCCACTACTGATGGGAGTTGGGGAATGCAAAGTCAGTCTTGGCCTTCCTGCTAACTTGGAGCATGTGCATGTAAATTTTGGTGCAAATCCGTAAAAAATTGCAGCCATGCATTCGTTACACACACACGCACACATTTATAGATAGAGACGTTTGTAAATAGAAATGATTTATTTAACAGGCATATCCATGTTTTCGTTATTTTTATTTTATTATTGTTTTGAATTCAGATGGTTAAGATTTTGCTTTCCAGTCAACTTTGACCTTCAAAGTTTTGATCGTTGAACACTTTATTCAGGCAATCAAATATAGAATGGTGGTTGAAAGAGAACTCAAACAAAGGACATGGTTTCTTAATTTCACATCATCTCATCACTTTCATAAGAGTCAGGATTTATTACTACACTAGGCAGGGAAAATTCATGCAGTTGAGGTACCAAGGAGAAAAACCCATTAGAATAACTGCCATGAAAATATTTATAAAAAAGACACGGGGAAGTCATGTCACTGCAGTGGGATAGTGACTGCAAATGCCAGATCAGGCCTATAACTTTATCGAAGCTACTTTGAATTTTGTCAAGAATCATGTGATATATAGCAGAATCAACAGACCACATATGATAGCAATATTCAATACACAGATGAACAGTAGATATATAAATGTCCAAGATGGATTTTGATGAGAAAAATTGTCTGGCTTTACAAAATGAACCAACTTTCCTAGCAGTAGACCAAGCAACCGATTCAATATAATCATTACACTTAATGTCAATGGAATACGTGAAACCGCAATGAGTTATTTTCATGGAGGTTAGCATCAGCCATGCTAATGGAAATCAAAAATGGTTCTCCATTTTTTATTCCTTTAAAATTTGCATGCCATTTCTTGCCCCAGTTAACAACTGATTGGAGGTCATTTTCAGGCACAGGTGCTAGTTTTACTTTATCAAGCCTGTCAAACTTACTATTAAGACAGGAGTAAATAGTTGTGTCATCAGTCAATATTGTGTCAATACCTAGTTGGGAACTGATGACATCAAGAAAGTCATTGATGAAGATAACAAACAACGTAGGTGCCATGATACAGCCTTGCCAGAGACCGACATTAATGTGAAATGCTCTAGAAGCATGGTTATTCAACACGAAATTCATTGCACGATTTGCTATGAATGATTGGATTAAGTCAGATATTCAGCCAGAGATATCATAGTCGTAGAATTTGTGAAGAAAATATAAAAACAAGTTTTCTGAATCTATCTTCTGAATATTAATTCCTTGAATATATTTTCAGGCATTTTCCCAGGTGAATATCGTATTAAGATATAAGAAAGAGTCTAGTTTTTAAAAAGGTTTTTTAAGAAATAGGAAATTTCAATGAAAACAAAGAAAAGATTACTGAACTGCTATGTAGTATCTATCAGTCCTCCTATATAGGAATGAATGTTGGACAATTTCCTCACAGATGAAGAAGAGACTTGAGGAAGCAGAAACACAGTTCTATAGAAGGATGCTGAGAGTACCTAGAACAGAACATGTGAGTAACAAAGCAGAAATGGAAACAAAAAGAATCAGAAAGAGACTGTTGAAATTTCTAGGTCACATAATGAGGAAAGAAGGCTTGAAGAATTTGACACTCACAAGGCATATTGGAGGCAAGGAGAGAGGGAAGCAGTGCCTACCTAACAAGTTTGTGTAAATGGGTGGCAAAACAAAAAGTGGTAGGGATGGTGAACAGACAATCTTTATTAAAAACTACAAAGAATATGAAGTTGTGGAGAGCCATGATCTTCTACGTCCTGAAGTTTTCTTAATTATTTTGAAAATAAATGGCAGAAATGCTTTTGGAAAATAATACAGATCAGGCCAAAATGGGGTGGGGATTGATTTCAATGTTGCTATCTTTGACTCATAAAATTGTGTTTGAGCTGCTCTATAATATTTTAAAACTTTTAACTCAAAATGACCATTTATTTTGTTTCAACTAGGTATATGAGCTATTTCTTCTTCTGCTGCTGTATCCCTTCAGGATGTTGGTGATCATGGCTCTCCACAACTTCTTGTCCTTTGTAGCTCTCAATAAATTTTAATTTTTTTGCTATCTTTCCTGCTCCACCATCAATTAACTGAAGCTCACCAGGTAGATTATGTGTTGTTTTCCTCTATCATGCTTGCCTTCAATCCATTCTGTGAATATCAAATTCTTTCCTTGTTCCTCATTATGTGCCCTAGAAATGTCAACTGCCTCTTCCAGATGTTAAGTATAAATGTATCCTTTTTGTTTCCATTTTCTCTAAAACTTTATTGTGGCTTATATATTCAGTTCATGGTATTCTCATTATCCTTCTGTAGAATCCCATTTCTGTTGCCTCAAGACTTTTCTTCATCTGTTAGGAGATTGTCCAGTATTCACTGCCATATAGGAGGACTGATATTACATAACAGTTCAATACTCTTTTCTTTGTTTCGAACAAAATTTTCCTATTTCTTAATACATTAATTAAGTTGGAAGGCGGGTCATTCATAATGTCTATATTAGTTGTTTATATCTAAATTATCCATTGCCCTATTGGAGGTCTGATATTATGTTTTTTGTTTCAAATTAGATTTTTCTATACTTAGTAAAAAGATTTGATTTTAAACAGAAAACTATCACATATTATTAGATTTAAAAAAAAAAAAAAAGTCATAGCCATTTCATGTGAACAAAATAAATTACTTTTCCCATATTGTGAAATAAATTTATCTTTCCTCACATGCAGTGAGTCAGTGAGAATTTACTTCTTATCATTATACTCTGTTATTATTTAGATTCAAAACTACTTTCTTTTTATTGTTTTTGATTTTTAAAATCTGTTCAACCTTTAAGGAATGAAATATGGTGGCCAAGTTTTTATACAATAATGCCATTTTCATATCAACACCAATTTTTTTCTTCCTTTGATTTTAAAATTATTTTCATTTTTATCTAAAATTTTTGTTTTACACTTTAACAAAATGTGATGGATTCATAGAATTAATCAGCTAATTTGAACAGGAACCTCAGTTTCTTTTTAAAAATAACTGCCAATGATGCCATTCACAACATCACATAAGAGTTCCATCTGTCTATCACTCTCAGAGCAGAGAAGTTGGATCTTGCAACTGTTTTCAAGTGCTATTTTGATTGTCTAAAAGCATCTACACAGTCTTGTGGGTGACAAAATATTTTCCACTTTACAACCCTTTTCCCAGAGATAAAATGTTGCAAGATGTTATGATCTACCTTTACAAGAACCAGATCAGGACAAAAATGGAATACTGTTGGCATGTCTGGGTTGGAGATGGCCCACTTTTTACTTTCCAGTTTTGATAGTACAAAAGCATCTATGCAACCTTGTGGGTGATAAATTATGTTCCACCCTACAACCTCTTTCCCAGAGATAAAATGTTGCAAGCCTCTTGTTACTCTGTTGCTATTTCAATGGAAAATGTTCAAATGAGCTACATTCCTTAGTTCCACCTGTCCTAACCCTCACAGCTAAAACTTTTAGCAAGAAGTTCCACTCAAATAGCTTCTTCCCACAAACCTGTAGCTAGGCCAAGTTACTTGTCTTGGTTAAATTGCAATAATTCAATTTATTTTTTGTTATTTTTTTCATATTAGAGTACTGTTTGAATAAATGTAGTGTCAATAGTTTTTAACTTTTTTGGAAAACGTTTTGTATATAGCAATGTTTTTATCATACCTATTTCATTAACCTTCTTTAAGATTTCAGAAATAAGTGATTTTGGAGATAAGTCATGTGTAACGAGAATACCCACATCCTGTTGGAAAATGTATTCTTTATAGTAACAAAAGTGACATAGACAGCCACAATTTTGTAGAACATATCATTTGTCATAGAATTATAATTTCTTTTAGAATTGGTCAATCGTCCTTCAACTCATTTGAACTGGATCTTCTCAGTTTATCCTTGAAATTAGCCAGCATTGGTATATTTTAAATATCACTTGGTAAAGAGATTCATCTACCTTTTACCCTTAGAACAAAAACGTTGGATCTCACAACTATTTTTGAGTACTGTTTCATTAATTTATTCAATTGACCACACATCGTCCCTATTTGAGAATGTGAAGAAATTGTTCACTTCCATTTTATAATAGCCAATTAATTTTTTTGTATGCCTTGCCAAGATCAGTGAACTGATATCTTGACTGAAGGGATGTGTTGTGGATTCCAAGATGAATTCGGTCTCCAAGGAATGACAAACGCAATAATTCAATATAAGAAATAAAATGTATTTACACAATCATACAAAGAGTAATACTGTTAGTAAGTCCAGGAACATGGTTAGTAGCAAATACAGATAGATATATACAGTCTCGAAGTAGGACTTCCTTAGAGTCTACGTGCTTGTAACTGACTTCTACCAGAGGTTACCTCACTCTATCCGACTACTGACTACCGACTGTAACTCTGGGTATTTAACAGCAGCAGTCCAGGTACACTTGGTAGAGTCCACTTATATGAAAAAGGGGTGGACCCCATAACAGGATGGTGGCTAGATTTTGCCTATAGCTAAGCTGTGGCATCTGTCCTGGGCAGATTGTAATATGCTAATATCTTTTTTTGTAATGTGAGCTCCAGAAACAGATAGTTTGGTATAAAAGTTTCAATAGGCATTTTTTGTGGGGAATGCTGAGATTCAAATTAATCAAAAGGGATATCATGTTTTTGGATTAATTTGAATCCTAGCATTCCCCTTAAAAAATAAATGTCACAATGTAGCTAATAAAATTTTGTCTACCAAACTGAGAACACCAAGTTCTTGAAAATGACTGAGATAATCGAAAGCACTTGAACAAAACAGGAAAAAAAAAAACCATGATCATTGAACAGTTTATTCACAATTTCAATCCTGATATACATCTCATTTGGAAATTGGAAAAATATGATAAAAAATTAACCCAAGTTTATGGATATGAGTGTGTATGTATGTATTAAGTTGGTGCAAAAATAATGACGTAATAATGTCGTTTTTTGACATATTTTTTAATGTCAAAAAACAACATTATTACGTCATTATTTTTGCACCAACCTAATATGAACTAAGGTCAAAACCTAAGGTCACAAACCATGCAACCATGCAATATGTTAGCACTATCACAGAAATTGAGCACTTTCCACTAATTACCACACACACACACATATGTATGTAAAATATATTTATATATATATATATCATAAAGAATACAATAGTTTATATATTTAAAGACAATGTATATATATGTATGTATGTATAGCTGGCCAATCGTATTTGAGGATACCTATCTACTATGGTGGCTAGCCAATCCCTATTGCAGATGCTCGCTCAGGCATATTTGTGTTTATTCAACACCTACAGAGCCCACATGTGGTTTATACTGCAACTATGCTGACCAAACCTTACTTACAGTTTCTGGGAAAGAGCGTGTTATCTATTTGAACAAGGCCAGCTCACTCAAGCCCTCAGCTACAATGACTTGTGACCATGCTAGCATAGCCCCCAAGAGTTCCATCTACCCAATTTCATTCACAAGGTTTGGGGAAACCCGTTGTATAGTTTTCAGGTACTTTCCAAAGGTGCTGCACGCTGGGATTAACCCCTACAGTTTGATAACATCAGGAAGGCTCCTTCTTGACAAATTGACTATGGTGAGATTTGAACCCGAGTCTTATGGTCAGAATGCGAATGTTCTAACCACTCAGCCAGGCTGTGTATATATATATATATATATATATATATATATATATATATATATATATATATATATATATATATATATATAAGTATAAGATTGGTGTATATGGAATAAATTCCAATAACCAACAAATATTATTCTTAAAAGAGTGCTCAATATAGAGTAGAGGAAATATAATTATTTATTCGAAAATTATAACATATATGTTATAAAATCACTACAAAAATAGCCATTTTGTTTCAACACTTCTGATGTCTTATCAAATGATGGTGTTGAATGTAGGATAAGGGGTTTTAAAAGGTTCAAATCAATCAAATACCCCTCACTAGGGGAAACACTGTTATAAGCTGCAATGAACAATCAAAATACAAGTATACGAGAATTCAAAAAACTTGACAACGAACTAAGATTATAATAATTATTTAATGCCTTAATGTTGGGGTTAGACTAAAATAGAATTTATTCTCTAAGTATTAAATTATACGATAAAATTTGAAATTAAAAATTACCCATTTTAAAATTTAAATTTAATCTCTATTAAGTTTAAAATTATAAAATTACTGAGGAAAAAAGCAAAAAAAAAACGTCATTCTATTTATTTTGTTTTTATTGAAATTAAGCTGGAATAAAACTAAAAGTTAAGATCAAATGTTGCTCTGAACTTCATGACAACATAGATACATTTGATTTGAAGTTAGCATAAACAGAGGCAGGGGAGGATGACATCTTGCAAAAGACAATACATACACAATAAAATTATAATACATAAACACGCAGACGTATTTAGATACATACACACACAAAAAAGCAACAAGACGGGAAATATCTCCAAGACCCTTTAAAAAAAACAAAAAAACATACAAACACAATGAAAGGTACACACAAGTGACCATACACACAAACACCGACAAAGACATGTACATACACACACATACATTGACAAAGACACACCGATACACCTACTAAGAAATATTCAAGTTTGAAAGTAACAGCGTTTCCCCTACTGAGGGATGTTTGACTGATTTGAACCTTTTAAAACCCTTTATTCTACATTCAACACCATCACTTGATAAGACACCAGAAGTGTTTAAAGAAAATGGTGTGAAAAAATAAAATAAAAGTAAGAATAACATGTAGAGCTTTTAACTTTAAATATACTTTTATATGTAGTTTTTAAAGTATATATATATATATATATATATATATATATATATATATATATATATATATATATTGAGAGAGAGAAATGTGTGTGTATGTATGTGCTGAACAATAAGTCTGTTGCCTGATATGTAGTCATTATCTCAATTTTGATCTGCGATTTTCATTTTATAATGTTTAATCTATGAGATTAATATTCATCTCTTTGTTGTATAAAATAAATACTTTCTTCATCATTATGCTGCCGATATTATAATTTAAGCGGACTTTATAACATATTGAAGTCCTTGTGAAAAATCTTGTCATCCTGAAATTGCTATGTAAAAATGTCATGTGGAACATGATAACATCCTGACCTTTGAATAAATTTTTTTTTTGCATCCTATTTGCATAGAAATGGTAACTATTGTATTTAAAAATGATCTCACTGACATTTCTAAAATTACATTTCTATCTCTTTTATTTAAAATATTCTCTCATGTTTATATATAAGTTCAGGATTTTATAAGTTTGGAACTGAAACATCTATTCAGTGTTAGATATGTTGCAGACTAGAGAGTGTTGACAATACTAAATGAAAGAATTTTATTTTGCCACTAGAACAAAAGATTACAGCCATATCATGTTGAAACACAGGTTCTCATCCAATCACCAAAGTTAAACAATGTTGAGCCTGTTCAGTACCTAGACGGGTGACTGCTTAGGAGTATCAGGTGCAGTGAGCTTAGATGTGGAAGTTGTGTGATAATTAATAGCTTAGAATGAGAAGATGGAGAACCAAGTTTGAATTCCAGTCGAGTTTGTTGCAATCACTTACACACAAATAGCTTTGGGAAAATTATGAATCCATCTCTTCATCCCCCACATATGGGTTAAATAGCAGGATAGATTGAGTTCTATTGCCCAGGTTGGCAACCAGTGTACTGTGGGAATTCTTCTGCTAAGTCAGTTGTGAATTGAAAAGAGATATGTCTACACAAGTGTGCACCACATGTTGCCTCTAAGAAAGGAAAGAACAAAAACAAAAAACATTGGATTTCATCAAATCAATATCTGTTTTCAAGTACTGGCAGAAGATTACTTAGGCTGCGATAAAATTATTATTATTGCTTTTTGGTTGAGTTTCTAAATTTGAAGTTTGCAATTATAAACTCTATATTGCTTTGCCAAGATGCAAATGGCGATTATCTCCCTTTGGGTAAGATGCATCCATGAGGGTCATATGATGGCCAGTAAGTAACATCAGTTTGTGGGGTAACAAAACCTCAGCTGCTATTTAGCATGCATAGAAACAAGACCTGTCTGCCTATTCTAGTTGCTATGTAGACAGTAGAAAAGCAAGATATGACTGTTCATGGCAGTTAAGAGAGCAGAGGATACCGCATGCTATCCCAGTAAGTTATGTGCCATGCATGATACACACTTAGGTGATCATGTATCTTTCGATACATGACTGATGAGTCAGATTTTTTCCCGCAGTAGGTTGCCATTTCTTTCTGTGGTAGACCAGTTCTATGCAAGACTATAGGAATTGGTCTGTCCTGCTATTTACCCATAGCTGGGGGAAGAAGAAGAGGACTCATACCTTTCTCAAGGGTATTAGCATGTAAGTGAAATGTAATGGATCTGGCTGGAATTTGAACTTGACCCTCCGATTTCTCAATTCAAGTTGCTATCCATTACTCCATTGTGCCTCCTTTCATGCTATCTCACCAGGTACATAAACAACACCACAGGCCTGTCGGTTTTCCTACCTAACTGCAGAATGAAAAAATTCAATACTTTATACTGATGTTATCTTTTTATTTAGGAAATATACTAGAAAACTAGAAACAAATAAGAAATATATCTTTCAAAAGGGGAAATGAACAAACAAAATACATTTCAAAGAAATACTGATATAACGGAATAACTTGTCACCACCATGAGTGACTACACTATAGGTAGTAACTACCTATAAGTATCTGTAAGTCAACGGACTACAAGAGCCTAGCTGGCATCTTCGGTCAGAGACGAACCTGGACAAGGCAGAGGGCAGAGTCTTGTCCAGGGAGGTAGACAGACCTAATCCCATTTATGTGGGGCCTATGGGGATTTTTTGGCCGAGCTTATGGGCTCAGGAACCCCACATTAAATTCAGCCTTGTAATGCACATACCAGCCTCTTTGGGGATCATTACAGGTTATTTAAAGACAAAATATATTCAGATTGTAAGAATTGTTTTTAAGGTAATAATGATTTACTGATACAAGACCTAGTAATTAACCCATAGCTGGGGAGAAGAGGTAGAGTCATGTGTTTCCCAAAGGTATTTGTGCCTAAGTGAATGTAATGAACCCAACTGAAATTGGAACTCAGCTTGCCGATTTCCAATTCCAAGCTGTTATCCATTATACCACCTGCTCATCTAAACCTGCAGCACCTGATATTCCCAAGTGGTCACTCATCTAGGTACTAACCAGGCACAATATTACTTAACAAGTGTTTCAATGTGTGTGTATTAAGTTGTAACTATATCATGGATATAATCATCCCTTGAATGGAGAAATGTGCACTGGAAATATTCTCTGTTTGCATAGCACCCCCACCCCCATGCTCTAAGTTATTTTTTCCCCTTTATGAACCGCTTTTTTGATTTTGATGTATTTGTTTCCTCATCATTTTACCCTAGTTTCACTTACTTTCAATTTACCCTGTGAGCATTAAATTCTCCAAGCCTTCTTGCCTCATTATATGTCCCTAAACTTTTAGAGGTCTCTTTCTAATTGCTCACAGTAGTTTCTTTGTAGTTCATGTTCTTTCTAAAACTACCTAATTTTTTCACATACTCTGGTTGATGGTTGAATTTGTTTAGTGGCATATCAACCTCTATGGGTTATCTAATTCCAAAGTCTAAATATATCTTCACATACAGAAAAAATGTATTGTTGATCATTTTACTATAAATAGGTATTGTTGGTAATTTTAGTATAAATAGGTATAGTTTGTCATTTTACAATGAACAGGAATAGTTGGTCATTTTGCAATAAATATTTATTGTTTGTCAGTTTACTATAAATAGGTATTGTTGGTCATTTTACTATTAATATTTATAGTTGGTCATTTTACTATAAATAGGTATTGTATATTTTACAATAAATATGTGTTGTTGGTTATTTTACTATAAATAGGTATTGTTGGTAATTTTAGCATAAATAGGTATGGTCATTTTACTATGAATAGGAATAGTTAATCATTTTACTATAAATGTGTATTGTTGGTCATTTTACTGTAAATAGGTATAGTTGGCCATTTTACTATAAATAGGTATTATCGGTCATTTTACTATAAATATTTATTGTTTTTCATTTTACTATAAATATGTATTGTTGGTTAATTTACTATCAATAGTTCTAGTTGGTCATTTTACTATAAATATTTATTGTCCCTTATTTTACTATAAATTGGTATTGTTAGTCATTTTACTATAAACATTTATTGTTAGTCATTTTACAATAAATATGTGTTGTTGGTCATTTTTTATATAAAAATGCATACCTGTTATTTTTACTATAAAAATGTATTTTTATACTTTCATAGTGCTTTATTTTTTGTTTTGGGGTTCACTATTTGCCCATAGCTGGGACCCTAACAGGTGCTACCACCCTGGGTCAGGTTGAAACTGGGAACAACAGCAATTAAGAGGTGGTTCCATGCTCCTCAACACCTCCAGTCTCCCAAACAGTGGCCTTTTTGGTGGATTTAGTTTATTATCATACCCACGACTAACATACTCTATTATCATACCCACGACTAACATACTCTATTATCATACCCACAACTAACATACTCTAGCCATAGTTTTCTTAACATTCATCAATAGAATCACATTTCTATTTTTTTACTTCATTTATGATAAAATTGTTCAGTATTTCCTATCATGTAAGAGATTAGACATTACATAAAAATCCAGTAATCTCTTCCTTTTTTTCAGAGGACATTTTTCAATTGCTTGTTCTGAAAAGCATCTTTCTCTATTCCTAAGCATGGAAAAACATGTGGACAGAACTAAAAACATATAAATCTTTTACTTTCAACTCATTCTGAAAAATTGGACAAGTATAAGCCCCCTCCCCGCCCCCCGTTAATCCTAGGTCAGCAGTGATCAGATGATATGACCCTCGCCACATGCTGCCTATACCAAATGTCTTGGCCCTCAGAGTTGTACGATGACAAGTTGATTCATGGTAAATTCCATGCTTGGATGACACTGTCACTGGTCAATGGACTAGTGGTTGCTGGCTGTCCCGGTTCACACCCTGCTTCGTCTATATTGTGTTTCTTGATCACAGAGTTGTTGTGGATTGAGTATTGTCAGTAATTGTAGCACTGGTTCGAACCACAGCAAAGCAAAAAAAATAGAAGTATTAGGTTGGTGCAAAAATAATGACGTAATAATGTTGTTTTTTGACGTTAAAAAATACGTCAAAAAACGACATTATTACGTCATTATTTTTGCACCAACCTAATATCTTCACAGACAAAATAAAAATAAAAGACTCTTTGGGTTAATTCTCGATTTGGTTTATGTAATTCCTTGTATAACATTAACTTTTCCCACTAAAATCTCTTTAGTGACACTCTGCCTATTGGTGCTAATTCTTGGACCAGGACTCAAAGTCAGGGATTCTCTCAGGAGCAATTCATGTAGCACCTTCATCTGCTCTTCGCCACTGTCTCATCTCTCTCTCTCTCTCTCTCTCTCTCTCTCTCTCTCTGCACTTTGGGTTGCATAAGCACTCTGCTTATTGACTTCAACTTAAGACTGTGTTTGGGAATTTAGGGCTTCTCCAGCTTCTGTATCAATTTGAACAAGAGTTTGTTGCTGTCTATTCCGCAATATTAATTATCATTCCAAATTTGGAAGATCCTTTTTTCCTATGGGTGGTGGTTGCAGGTATCATCCCACCTATATAACTTATTCCTTCTCTTATTTATACCTAACACCATTACTTCCAAATGGTTGGAGGTAATTTCTCCTTCTCTCTTAGTATCTAAGCCTACCACTTTGGCTGTCTCTTTGACAAATCTGATTTTTAAACCAAGTGGGCAAAAAGGCAATCTTAACTTTTAGTCATTAATTGTAATTATCTTAATTTTCAACAACAAATTTTCTCGGCCCTTGGTCTTTTTTATGCAACCAAAGATTAGAATCCATGTGGTACAATACAGGCTAGACATCAGCATCAGTTTATGATTAATGTGTCGGCTGGAATTGTAGGTGCTAATACAAAGATGCACGTGGTCCATAAGTGATGGGTTCCAACATATTTTGGTTACATTGTTTGCAATGCACTGGCTGACATCAACCATGAAAGATGAATAAGGTAGAGGAGTATGAGTTGCATGGCTTGCACATTCCCCCAACCTCAACACTTTGGATTTTTTCTGTGGGGCCACCTAAAACAATTGGTTTATGCAGCAGACATTAATAATGCAGAGACACTTCAACATATGGGGGTCTGCGAAACCATTCAACACCATATGGGAGTATTTGAAAGGGTCTGTTAGTCAATGATCCAATGAGTGCATGTGTGTACAGAAGCAAGCAGAGGGTATTTTGAACATTTGTGATGAGTTGCCATGTTGAGGTGCAACAATGGCATTTTGGACATATGCTTATATGAACATTTTTACTTTCTTTTGGTGTCAGAAATCCTCCCCAAAGTTTGTAAAAGTATTTTTGATACACTCTGTATATATATATATATATATATATATATATATATATCATTAAATTTAAATCATACAGTACATAACCTTAGCATTTCTCAATTCAGAGTTAAAGAATTTTAACTTTCAGATGAACACAACAATTTTGTCTTAAGAAAAACAACACTCTGATGATGACATTGTGTCGAAAGTACTTGGAATAATTGAATATGTACAACATGGTAATTTTCTCTCTTCTAATAAGGGTAATCAGAAGCTTGTCTGTGAATATGAGAGGATCCTATTGAAAATAAGTAGACTAAAGATTGTCTAAAGTATTCAATGAGACATGTCTTAATATATATATATATATATATATATATATATATATATATATATAAAATATTATCACAAAATATATTTATATCTATATATCATCACAAATGAAATAGTTTATACATGTAAAAGCAATAGTGAGAAAGAGAAATGTGTGTGTCTGTTGCCTGATATGTAGTCATTATCTCAATTTTGATCTGCGATTTTCATTGTATAATGTTTAATCTGTGAAATTAATATTCATCTCTTTGTTGTATGAGATAAATACTTTCTTCATCATTATGCTGTCAATATTGTAATATATTTAAGCGGACTTTATAACATATTGAGTCCTTGTGAAAAATCTTGAAATTGCTATGTAAAAATGTCATGTAGAACATGATAACATCCTGACATTTGAATTAATTTATTTTTTTGCATCCTATTTGTATAAAAATGTAACTACTTAATTTAACTATTGGTAACTCCTTAATTTAAAAATGATCTCACTGGCATTTCTAAAAATTACATTTCTGTATCTTAACACTAGACTTGAAGAGGTTGTAGTGGGAGACAAAAGTTATCTCCCTTTGACCAAACAAAAATAGGAATGAAAATAATTATAAATATTCACAAGAATTAAAAACAGCCACATGACCAGACAAGACCCACATGGGACATCATTAGATGGGAAAATAAATCTTTCTCTTTTCACTCCATGAAGTTATAGTAACAAGACATACCCTTTTTAGGCTCATCATAATTGTATTTTTTTAAATATATAATTCATCACAATACTGGAATTCCCATGTTTTACAACTGAAACTTCAATTCAAATTCAATCATAAAAATTAAACTTAAAATACAAAGTTCCGTTCCGTTATCAAGCGATGCTAAGAATAACTTTTTTGAAATTGATTTACTTAATTTTTTTATTTAAAAATAACTGCTAAGAACTCTGAATTATAAATCCCATTGTTCCTTTCTATTATTTTAACACCAGGCAAGTATCCTCTTGGGAGTCTGCTCCATGAAGTAGTGGCTCTCAGGAAGAAGTTGTCCAAATGGAATTTCATTCTTAGTCATGGAATATGAAGGAAATGGGAATAATTTATTCTAATGTATATAGCATGATTGGTTTTAGCTGTGAAAGTCTGAACTGGTGAAACTAAGAAATTTAGCTTGTCAGAACATATGCCATGGAAATAGCAATAGATAGTGAGAGGTTTGCAATATTTTATCTGTGGGATAGGAATTGTAGAGTAAAATATAATTCATCACCAACAAGGCCGTGAAAATGCTTCTGGATTCTATCAAGACTGGAAAGTGAGGACTCAGCAGTCCAGATCAAATAGGGCAATAAGACTCCACTTTCGGTCAGATCTGTCTTATTAAATTAAGCGTAGAAGGTAGATTTAAGTAATTACCAGGTATAATTTTAATATCTTCAATATATAACACATCTTGAGGTATCCCTTTTGCAGGTTACCATGTATTCTGCCTTTTTACAGTTAATGGTTAATGTTTTTTTCATTTTGCCTCCAACAAAGGCAATAAAGCTAATAATATTCAAAAGTTTATTGAGAGTAAAAGAAAATAAGATGTTAATTAGGACAATAAAAGAACAGGTTTCGGGAAAACAGATGACAATTGATTTACATTTAAATTTTTGAAGATTTTAAATGGCAGCAAAGTAATAAACTAGAAGATGTTTCCACAGGTTAGAAGTGCAAGAAAAGAAACTATTAGTATAGAACTTGCAGTTACATCTAATGATTTCAAAAGTTTAATGATGAGATTTAGTTGCCAATTCAGTAATATTCTTAAATTAAATGTGGTCAAGGTACCAAGGGGGAAAGTACAATTGCCATGAAAATATTTATAGAAAAGACAAAGGGAAGCCACATCACAGAGGTAAGGAAAAAATGAGGCAATAAGAAAAATGAAGGAAAAATGAATGGCTTGAATGTGAAATGAAAGAAATTTACCTTTATGGTCGACAGACGTTTCAACTCCTTCAATTCCGTTCGGATATCATTTTGATCATAAAGAAGGTTTTGTTCAGACTCTGCACTGCATAGTACAGAAGAGATAACAACAAGACAGACCTTACTAAGAGCTAAAAAGGATAGGAATTGTAGAGTGCCATGTTCACTCAAGCCCTGAAGAGACACAGCAGATAGAAGAAGAATGTAACCAACAGTGGATAATATTGCATTTTCCAGATTCACTTTCTACTTCTTACAACTTGATGTATTTTGTTTTTTTTAATAATTTTATCCCAAGCAACACAATAATGCCACTAAGATGCAAGGGGTTACTGAGAGTGAAAGTGAATAAGATGACATTAGTGAGGAGAAATGACAATAAAAGAACAGGTATTAGAAAGACTGAAGATGACGACTCATGTTACATTTAAATTTTTGACGATCATAGATGGCAAGGAAAGAAATGAGGAGAGAATTCCACAGGTGAGAAGTGTGAGAAAAGAAACTATTACAGTTACATGTAACAATTTCAACAGTAAAATGAAAAGACTTTGTTGCCAATTCAATAGTATGCTTAAATTTATGTGGTTGCAGTAATCAAGGAAGAAAGTTCATTAAAACAAATGCTCGGAAATTATTTATAGAATAGACAACAGGAAAGCCACATCATTGTGGTGGGAAAGTGAAGTCAAGATGCCAGGTCAGTACTGATAACATTACAGACCCTTCATTAAGAATCTCAAGATGTATAGTAGGAGCATTAGATCGGATATGGTAGCAATATTCAATGTATGGAATAATAGTAGATTTATAAATGTGCAAGATATATTCTGCTGAGAAAACTTGTCTAGCGGAACACAGTGAGTCAGCTTTCCTAGCTGCAGACCTAGGATTTAATTCAATATAATCACTCCAATTCATGTCAGTGAAAGACGTGAGACCAAGAAGGTGCAATGATTTTCTAACCTGGAATTTAGCATTAGCCATGCTGATTAAAGGAAAAAAAGGTTCTCCATGTTGATTAAAGTATAACAGTTTCATTTTTGGGGGTGTTAAAATTTACAAACCATTCCTTGCCTCAGTTAACAACTCTTCTCAATTTCATTGTTTACTTTGTCTAACATTCATTTCAGTTTTTTTTCTTCTCCTGGATACTACATTTCTATATCTCTTATTTAATTTAAAACATTCCCCCACATTCATTTAGGATTTTAGGATTTTATAAATGAATAATTTTGAATTAATCTTTATTGTCATATTCACAACATTTTGGCTGTTGTACGCTCCAGCCTTCTTCAGGTGATATATTTTAGAATTTCAAGCCAAACCCTTTACTTAGTCGGCAGGGGTAGATTGTTCTAGTTCCACGTGCCATGCCTTTTCTAGATATCTCAGTTTCTGTTAATTCCCTGACACATGGCCCAATAGATAAAAGCATTGGTTGAAGTATTTCCCTTTAGTAACTCAACTTTCCAAGTTGTGTCCCCAAGGTATAAGCTGGATTTTTGAACCCAGCCCTTTATTTAGTCCACAGGGGTAGATTGTTCTAATTCCACGTGCCATGCCTTTTCTAGATATCTCAGTTTCCGTTAATTCCCTGACACATGGCCCAGTAGATAAAAGCATTGGTTGAAGTATTTCTCTTTAGTAACTCAACTCTCCAAGTTGTGTCCCCAAGGTATAAGCTGGATTTTTGAACCCAGCCCTTTATTTAGTCCACGGGGGTAGATTGTTCTAATTCCACGTGCCATGGCTTTTCTAGATATCTCAGTTTCAGTTAATTCCCTGACACATGGCCCAATAGATAAAGGCATTGGTTGAAGTAAACCAAAAAGTGATTTGAACCAAATATTTGTGAGTTCAGTACCTGGCCACAGCAGAGGTGAGAAAAAAAAAATCTTGGAGAGTTGAGATATTAAAGGGATGTTATGGTTCAGAATAATGATATTTCATCATTCTAAAAATAACCTTACCATCAGTGATGATAGAAAAGAAGGATATTTCATCATCCTACCCTCATCATTATAAAAACGACCCTTCCACTACAAGAGAGTAGAGTAGTGTAGACTAGAATACCTATAGTAGTATAGACAAGTAATAGTACAGAAACAGACATCTTTGCAAGCGCTCCATGAAGATTGAAAACAGACAATGTCAAATGCCATACTCACAAACAAAATTCTTGGAACCTAACCATGTCAAACGCCATCCTCACAAACAAACTTTTCGGAATCAAACCAAGTAAACACTGACTTTTAAACAAAGACAAACTAAGAACATTTCGCACACACCATACCATCATTCGTAATTCACATAACAAAAAGAAAATACAAATTCTTGCTATTTATGACCAACACATGACTCATGTTTTTATTATTGTTTATATTATATTTTTGTACATTTTAATTCATTTTATTTTCAATATAAAAAAGAGAAAAGAATTCCTCCTACACTACAAATAGATATAGCAATGGAGTAATTACTTTAACAACACTCAAATAATATCAAATCAGGATTATTACATCAACCCTCAACTAACCTACTCTGTTACAGGGAAATAACTGAAAAATGAAACACCCAGAAAAGGCATGTCATGTGGAACTAGAACAATCTACTCCTGTGGATTAAATAAAGGGTTTTGCTTGAAATTCCAATATATATCACCTGAAGAAGGCCAGATTGTACAACGGCCAATGAATATGACAATAAAGATGAGGACAACAATCCCGAAAATATAAATTGTGTAAATAATTATAAAACCAAACCTCAGACATAAAGAAAGATGAGACATATATATTTTCCACATTAGATATTATATTAGCATAGCATATTATATTATTATTATATTATATTAGAATATTATATTATTAGCATATTATATTATATGATATTAGCATATTATATTAACATATTATATTATATTAGCATATTATATTATTAGCATATTATATTATATTATCATATTATATTATATTATATTGTATTAGCATATTATGATATTAGCATATATTATATTAACATATATTATATTAGCATATTAAATTATATTTTATTAGCATATTATTAGTATATTATATAATATTATCATATTTTATTATATTAACATATATTATTAGAATATTATATTAGCATATTATATTATATGATATTAACATATATTATATTAGCATATTATATTATATTGTATTAGCATGTTATATTATTAGCATATTATATTGTATTAGCATATTATATTATTAGCATATTATATTATTAGCATATTATATAATATTATTATCATATTATATTAGCATATATTATCAGCATATTAGATTATGTTAGCACATTATATTATATTGTATTAGTATATTATATTATTAGCATATTATATAATATTATTATTTATATTTTATTATATTAACATATTATATTAGCATATTATATTATATTATATTATATTATATTATATTCAGCATTAGATATTATATTAGACATCATGCAGACTGTGGTATGTTGTTGCCTATTGGCTTTCAGTCCAGCTTGAAAGACCTTTATTTTGTAAGTAGAACAAGAGGCATTGAATTTGCTCAAGTCAATGTCTATTTCTGAGTAATCGTATCTCTGAAAATTTTAATCAAGATAGGATTATGAGTGGAAGATTATTTCAACTGTGATAAAATTAAAATGATTTGTGCTTTTTAAGTTGAGTTTCTAAGTTTGGAGTTTGTAATTACAGATTCAGTGTCAATGTCTATTGAGATAAAATCTAAACAAGGTAAAGATGAAACAGATGTTTCTATTTTCTGCAGATAAAAGTCTATTGAACATCTCATTATGTGAAACAATTTTGTGTGTGGGTATGGGGGGGGGCTTGTTGTTTAAACAATATACACAACAGCAAAACTATATATATATATATATATATATATATATATATATATATATATATATATAAGTATAAATGACAATAGGAAAACTGTAGTTATTGCTGATGCGTTTCATCCAATGTGGACTTTCTCAAATATATGTATATATGTATCTCTTTGTGTGTTTGTGTGTGTATATTGACGTAATAGGAAAGAACAGTTAGATTAATGATCCAAAGGTCTTTTGTATTTATGTTTGTATTTTTAAAATTCAGTGCTCAATACAGAAGTAGAGCTTGAAATTATAATTATTCTTTTTAAAAATATGATTTAATATGCAACACAGAAATCACTATGTTTCAAAACTGAAACTCAAGTCCTAAAGTTTAATTTCAAAATTAAACTTAAAATTTCAAAGAATATCTTAGGAGTAAATTACAAAGGCAAACTTATTGTAACTGCAATAAAAATCTGGATTCTGTTGTGATGATGATTTTTAAAAACATGCATTAACTCCCTGAAGATGATCTTGGAAAAGATCAAAAGTACTTGGATTAAAATAACGATGGCGCCTTCCTTGATGAATTTCATCTTAACATCTGTATAAAAATAAGTAGACACAATATGTCTATATTATTCAGTGAAATATATATATATATATATATTACACAACAAAATCCAAAATTACCTGATATGGGGGGAGGGTATAAGGTAATTTTGGATTTTGTTGTGTAATATATATGCTCTGTTATAATAAATACATTGAGCTCTTTTTATAGATCAGTTTTAATATTTGATCCACTTGGATTATATACCAACATATTTATTACCGGAACAAATGATTCATTCAAACATACTTTCTTTAGCTATTTGAACTATACAATTCTGCCATAAC
This sequence comes from Acanthosepion lycidas, assembly GCA_963932145.1. Classification (NCBI taxonomy): domain Eukaryota; kingdom Metazoa; phylum Mollusca; class Cephalopoda; order Sepiida; family Sepiidae; genus Acanthosepion; species Acanthosepion lycidas. Next base: position 90,983,677 of record OZ010603.1, on the reverse strand, counting down.
CTTATTAAATTATCAGACTATGCCAGAAGAAACTTACTAAAAGGCTTAATGGACATTTTTTTCTGATCTTTGCAATAGAATATATGTGTGTGAGAGTGTGTGCGTGAATAAAAGCAAATGGAAAAATAATCTTAGCTGCCACGTTTCGTCCTCTGAGGGACTTTATCAAGGCAAATGAAATGATTTTATTTTGTAACAACTATTTACAGACAAGAGCAACAGTGTTGTTGTTGTCTATGAATACTTGTTACAAAATTAAAATCCTTGCATTTGAAGATCAAATTTGAAAAGCAAGAAACTGGAAGAGAGTTCTATACACAAGAGAGAAGAAACTGTTAGCATAGAACTTGCAGTTACATCTAACATTTCAAATAAAAAGATGATGGGATCTATTACTGTGTTTAAATTCATAGGATCTAGATACCATAGAAGAAAGTTCATCAGAACAATTATTTAGGTAGCACAGAACAAAGTTCACCAGAACAATTATCTAGGTACCATATAAGAAAGTTAACCAGAACAATTATCTAGGTACCATAGAAGAAAGTTCACCAGAACAATTATCTAGGTACCATAGAAGAAAATTCACCAGAACAATTATCTAGGTACCAAAGAAGAAAGTTCAAGAGAACAATTATCTAGGTACCATAGAAGAAACTTCATCAGAACAATTATTTCGGTAACATAGAAGAAAATTCACCAGAACAGTTATCTAGGTACCATAGAAGAAGGTTCATCAGAACAGTTATCTAGGTACCATAGAAGAAACTTCATAGAACAATTATTTCGGTACCATAGAAGAAAGTTCACCAAAACAATTATCTAGGTACCATAGAAGAAAGTCCACCAGAACAGTTTTCTAGGTATCATAGAAGAAAGTTGAACAGAACAATTATCTACGTAGCACAAAAGAAAGTTCACCAGAACAATTATCTACGTAGCACAAAAGAAAGTTCACCAGAACAATTATCTAGGTACCATATAAGAAAGTTCATCGGAACAGTTATCTAGGTAACATAGAAGAAAGCTGATCAGAACAATTATCTAGGCACCACAGAAGAAAGTTCACCAGAACAATTATCTAGGTACCATAGAAGAAAGTTCACCAGAACAATTATCTAGGTGCCATCGAAGAAAGTTCACCAAAACAATTATCTAGGTACCATAGAAGAAAGTTCACCAGAACAATTATCTAGGTACCATAGAAAAAAGTTCATCAGAACAATTATCTAGGTACCATAGAAGAAAGTTCACCAAAACAATTATCTAGGTACCATAGAAGAAAGTTCACCAGAACAATTATCTAGGTACCATAGAAGAAAGTTCACCAAAACAATTATCTAGGTACCATAGAAGAAAATTCACCAGAACAATTATCTAGGAAACCATAGAAGAAAGTTCACCAGAACAATTATCTAGGTACCATAGAAGAAAGTTCACCAGAACAATTATCTAGGTACCATAGAAAAAAGTTCATCAGAACAATTATCTAGCTACCATAAAAGAAAGTTCACCAAAACAATTATCTAGGTACCACAGAAGAAAGTTCACCAGAACAATTATCTAGGTGCCATCGAAGAAAGTTCACCAAAACAATTATCTAGGTACCATAGAAGAAAGTTCACCAGAACAATTATCTAGGTACCATAGAAAAAAGTTCATCAGAACAATTATCTAGGTACCATAAAAGAAAGTTCACCAAAACAATTATCTAGGCACCACAGAAGAAAGTTCACCAGAACAATTATCTAGGTACCATAAAAGAAAATTCACCAGAACAATTATCTAGGTACCATAGAAGAAAGTTCACCAAAACAATTATCTAGGTACCATAGAAGAAAGTTCACCAGAACAATTATCTAGGTACCATAGAAGAAAGTTCACCAGAACAATTATCTAGGTACCATAGAAAAAAGTTCATCAGAACAATTATCTAGGTACCATAAAAGAAAGTTCACCAAAACAATTATCTAGGTACCACAGAAGAAAGTTCACCAGAACAATTATCTAGGCACCACAGAAGAAAGTTCACCAGAACAATTATCTAGGTACCATAAAAGAAAATTCACCAAAACAATTATCTAGGTACCATAGAAGAAAGTTCACCAGAATAATTATCTAGGTGCCATCGAAGAAAGTTCACCAAAACAATTATCTAGGTGCCATCGAAGAAAGTTCACCAGAACAGTTATCTAGGTACCATAGAAAAAAGTTAATCAGAACAATTATCTAGGTACCATAAAAGAAAATTCACCAGAACAATTATCTAGGTACCATAGAAGAAAGTTCACCAAAACAATTATCTAGGTACCATAGAAGAAAGTTCACCAGAACAATTATCTAGGTACCATAGAAGAAAGTTCACCAGAACAATTATTTAGGAAACCATAGAAGTAAGTTGACCAGAACAATTATCTAGGTACCATAGAAGAAATTTCATTAGAAAAGTTATCTAGGTACCATAGAAGAAAGTTCATCGGAACAATTATCTAGGTACCATAGAAGAAAGTTGACCAGAATAATTATTTAGGTACCATAGAAGAAAGTTTATCAGAACAGTTATCTAGGTACCATAGAAGAAAGGTCATCAGAACAATTATCTAGGTACCATAGAAGAAAATTCATCAGAACAATTATCTAGGTACCATAGGAGAATTTTCACCAGAACAATTATCATGAATGCATTTATTGAAAAGGCATAGGGAAGCAGCAGTGGTGGGAAAGTGACTGAAGCCAAGACCTCCAGATCATGACTAATAATATTTCAGATTCTTCCTTGTATCTTATCAAACATATAGCAGAAGCACCAGACCAGATGTGACAGCAATATTCAGTTTATGGATGAATGGTAGACTTACAAATGTGTAAGATATATTTGGATGATTAATATTTTTTAGCACAAAACAGTGAACCATCTTTCTTAACAGCAGAGCTATCATTTGATTCAATATAATCTTTCTACTTCATGTTAGCAGATGTTAGCTTGAGAAGGTGCAATGTATTATTCTCCTGGTTGTTTGTCTCCACCATGCTGATGGAGGGCAAAAAGGGTTCTCTTAGATAATTAAAAGAGAATAGTTTTGTTCTGGAGGTGTTAAAATTATTTAATACCTCCAAGCTAATTAATCTAATATCAATATTTAATATTAAAATCCTATTATAATTGTGCTTGTCCTTCCCTTTGTTAGTTAACATGATCGTTATACCGTGTCAATTCCTCATAAATAATGACCTATTCCACTTTGATTGCATGGAAAGAGAGGAAAAGACACTACTTGGTTTCAATGAGAAAATGAAAGAAAGAAAGATGGGAAGATGGCAATAGCAACCGCAATAAAGGTGTAATTTTTCAGATGCACACTATTCAATGATGGAAATCAAGTAAGGCAATCACCAAAAATATGGTGGCCATAAATAGAATAACTTTGTCTGCTGAATTATTTTAAAATTATTATTAAGAGAAATATTTTAAGATGGGGATTTGGCCAGAAAGGAAGAAAGAAGGAAAGATAGAAGTGTTTAATGTTTCATGTCAATATCTCATAAATGATGGATTAATCTGTTTTGATTTTGTAGAAAAACAAAAGACATATGCTGCTTTGTTTCAGTGAGAAAATGAAAGGAAGAAAGAAGGAAAGATAGAAATGTTTAAAGGCTGTTTTAGTGAAATGGAAAAAAATTGTCAATTTCAAAATCTTTTCATTTGTACCCCCTTACTTCTTAAAATAATGACCAGCATTCATATTTATGATTGCTGTTGCAATATTTTGTTAAAGTTGTTAGACTGAAATATTTAAGGATGTAATAAGAGAATTTCTATGGATATTTCATTCCCATAGAACTCACCATGAGTTTATTCAGTCATTAACTGAAGAATTAAGATTCATTAGAAAATTCAAATTGGAAGACCATGAAATTTTTGTGAGTCTTTCTGGTTAAATAATTAATTATTAAATAATTAATTAATAATTAATTAGTTAATATTCAAATTTATGACAGCAACTCTGATTTGATACTGGTATTGGGTGAATTAAATTACTGAACTAATGTGTGTACTACTTTAGCGTGCGGTCTACTGCAGTTTCCGTAGTCTATGCTGTGAAATGACCTTTGGTGTGTGGTCTTTATTTCATGGTATGAATTTATTATCTGTGTATAACATTTTTATTCTTTTGACCTGTGTGCTTCTGACTGGTCAATATAAAATGAACTTTAGCATGTGCTTCCCTTATTTTTACTGTTTTAACCTGAGTACTAATCCTAACCGTAACTCTGTAGCACCAATGATTTCCATCATAATGATGACCATTAATGTATTATTTAACCTTTTTTGATTCTGATGATTCTGATTGTGTGGTTGTAAGTCATTAATGATAAATCATTTTATTCTGTAGTAAAACAAAACAAGATTTAGATTTAAAATTCAAATGCTAAACACTGACTCATTGATTTTGTTAGAAATTAAAAAGACTCGAATTTACAAACTTTGCTTAACACACGCACAAAACCGAATCCAAAACAAAACTTGTGAAATTTCACACCTTGATGCGAAATGTTTTTCGGCCAGTCGAAAACTAGGAAACCTTTTAAAAACAAAATTCAAATAATCTTCAATTCACAGAAACAAATTCTTTTACGGACCTTTCTGCGAGCTGATGCGAAGTTTGTTTGTCCCCCAATAGAAAGGCTCGAATCATATTCGGGAGTGAATTCAAGCCCCACAAATAAAATAAAAGACAGGCAAGTTCGCCTGTCACCAGAGAGAAGGAAACGAGCATATTAACATGCTCCTTGATAAACGTCAAGCGATCGTTATCATTATCTCTACCTTTCTCCTTCACCTCTCCTATACTTGATAAATGAATGAAGCATTTAAGACTGAGTGATTACTTCAAAGACATTCCTACCCTACGGTAATGCTCATACATACATACATACATACATACATACATACATACATACATACATACAATACATATTCATACATACATACATACATACATACATACAATACATATTCGTACATACATACATACAATACATATTCATACATACATACATACATACATACAATACATATTCATACATACATACAATACATATTCATACATACATACATACAAATCACTATAACTGATAACCCACTATAATTCAACATTATTCAATGTTTTCATCATCCTGCAGTATAAAGTTCTTGTAGTAGAGTTAGGCTGCACATTGAGTGTAAAAGACCATGTGCTAATGTAGTACTCAAATGTGTTTGTAAAATAATTACAAATGTAAAACTGACTTCCAAGGATCTGACTTCAGTTATTTAAGGTGATTTACATGAGATATGCTTCAAGGTCAAATCCTGTGAGAAATTACTTCTTTATTCAATGTCCAACTTCAGTTTGTTTTTCATTTAGAAAAGAAACAAGCAACTTCCTATTTTTTTCTTTTTTTGCAATGAGGTTCAACCTGTACAAGGACCAGAGGTCACTCGAAGTAGAATGTTTCCAAGTAAGAGGCAGTTTATGCAAATAGGAAGGGAAGATAATGCTTAACTCTAGACTTGAACAGGTTAAGATTGTAGTGATCTGGGAAACATTCTCTTGGGAGTTGCTTCCACAGAGCAGTGGTTCATGGGAAGAAGCTGTTCAAGTGGAACTTAATTGTTAACAATGGAATACAGAGGTAATTAGGGTTGTTTGTTACAGTATAAATGGTATAGTGGTAGAGTGGTACAGCAGGTCAGAACAGGAAGAACCAAAGAATGCAGTTTATCCAAGCACTTTCCATGTAAGTAATGACAGAGCAGTGAGAGGTTTGCCACATCCCATCTGTTAGAGAAAGGTTGGAGAGTGGAAAAAAATTTGTCACCCACAAGGACTCAAAGATGCTTTTGGACTCCATCAAGACTGGAGGGTGAGGACTGGGCAGCTCCTGTCCAAATATGAAAGCATTACTCCATTTTAGGCCTGATCTGTCTCTTATGAATAAAGCAGATAGCATGAGGAGTCAGGTACTTACTGGAGTGGTAGAGGAAACCGAACATTTTTCCTACCTTTTCAGTGATGGATCATATTGTTATATAGGAATAAAGTCTCACTGATGACACTGGAGTTTGAACACAGATTACCAGAGAGCAAACACAGGCGATACCATTTTGAATAAGTAGATCATGTGATGGTAAAAGAAATATATATATGGGAATTGATGTGGCGTCTAATTGATCACTCTCTCTATTCTATCCTCTATTGCTATACAGATCACCATTTCTATTCTATCCATTATTACTATATGGATCACCATTTCTACTTTATCCTCTATTACTATTCACTATACTATTTCTCTATACTGATTACTATATGGATCACTATTCAGTAGTTACTGTTTGAGCAAGTATTATCGAGCAAGTATTATTAGTGCGAGTGTTATTCAAAGGTGTCTGGCATTAGTACTGTTCAACAAATTACTATAGTTGTATTTGTGATTACAAAGTCTCTACTACAATGAGTACTAAGAAAGTGACAACGAGTATTCGTTGACATTACAAAAGTGGCAACTAGTGTTTGTTGACATCACAAAACATATGTACAAGTTCCACTTGATGTCAGGTGACTTTTAAACATTTTTTGCATCGTGCTTCTATTTTGACTTTTGGAATAATAATAATAATAATAATAATAATAATAATAATAATAATAATAATAAAAGCTGTATATTCCAAGAAAAGAGGGAGGCAGATGGTTAATGAATGTTGAAGAATTTGAGTCATTGGCTATTCTGGGACTTAATAACTATGTTAAGATTTCTTATGAATTTCTTCTGACAACTGCTCATCAGGTGGATACAGATCCAGAAACTTCTTAAAATGTTGTGTGAGTGACTATAGCATAAATTCTGCATAAAGAGAAGTGGAATGACAAGTTAAAAGAAAAGAAGTTTCATAATTATTTTTTTTTTCAGCAGGCAGAGACAATTGCTGGATATGAGAGGTAACTTTGGGTAAAAGATGGTTTTCTGAAGTGAGAAACAGAGTCACTCATATTTACAGCACAGAAGCAGGCCATCAGAATGAATGTAACCAAGGCCCAGATAGAGAGATCATATGAAGAAAGCAAATGCAGGATGTGTGGACAAGATACAATACAGTTTTAACACATGGTGAATGTTCAAAGTTGGCACAGAAGGAGTAATGGCATGACTAAAGTAGAAGGAGAGTCCATTGGGAAGTATGTCATAAGTTTGGCTTTGGTGTAAAAAAGATGTGGTATGAATATCAGCCAGAGTCTTGTAGTAGAAAATGACAGTCATAAAATATTATGAGATGTCTCACTCCAGACAGATTGTGTCATTGAAGTGTGAAGACTCAACCTATTGTTATAGATAAAGGAAAATAGCAAGTCTCAAATTATTGATTTTGCTGTTCCATGTGATGGAAGAGTGGACTGCAAAGAAACTGAAAAGATAGAAAAATACCAGGATAGGGCTAGGAATCTGAAGAATCTATGGAACATGACTGTAGAACTAATTCCTGTAGTAATGGGTTCTTTTGGAACACCATCCAGAAAACTTAAAAAGTGCTTAGGGAGAATTGGAATTGAGACCAATATAGTAACACTCCAGAAAAACTTCCATCATTTTCTTTGTGAGAATTCTATGAAAAATTCTTGAGTTGCATGGAGTCATGTTGACACCATGTCTTAAGTACAGAATTTATACTATGTCAATGCATGACACTAACATAATAATAATTGATTGAAATTGCCAAAACATTCAGGCAACTTTTGTCCCAGTTATTATTGGAGCCTTGACAATGAATTTAAAGTCCTATATTGAGAATATTGGAATAAAGCCTAATATTCCATTGCTTCAGAAGTCCACATTGCCTAGCAATGCAACTATTCTGTGAAAGGTGCTCTCTCTGTCTGAGATCATCTGACTTGATGGATAATACCCTTTATGCAAGATCTCTAGTTGAATATGAAAACCATGTAAAAGAAGTTAATAATAATAATAATAATAATAATAATTATGCCCCGATGCTATACCAGGCATGGCTCTCATGGATTTTGATCTTAACTGGAGGTGTGAACGTTTATATGCTTTGACTTGGTGAATTAAAAGGGACTACAATATATATTGCATTCAGATTTGCTTGTCACTCATCTGACTTAAACCAGTTGGACATGTCTCCTAGATATCTGACATACTGTGTATCTCTGTTCATGAATGGGAGTAGTTTGGAGAGAATCTTATTATCATTTTTGTACTTTGTAATACTAGAGAAAATGGCTTACCTTCTGGATGCAAATGGTTCTAGATGTGTCTCATGTGTAAAATATTCCCCAAAAGAAAATGGCGGCTTTACAAGTAGTATATTTAAAAAAAGATAGATCTTGGAGTCAGATACTTTCGTGAGAATCTCTTCCCATCTATGCAAATTTGACCTGTCACTCAATCTAAATATAAAAAATGCTTAAAGAGGCAACAGAGCAGTGAGATTGCAGTAGCAAATAGGAGATATGTGTTGTTGAATTGGTTGACTTACGCTACTCTGTTGGTTGAAGGAAATGAATTAGGGAATTTTATTACAAGCCAGAAAAAACTGACTACAGGAACATTATTAAGTAAAACTTATAAATTGTTTTTTTCTGTAATTGACCACAATTAAGTGAAACTGTAAAAATAAAAACCACTGATAAGTCACAGTGTATTATCTTATGAAATATACTACATGAATTTGCATAGTTTATTAGCATATAAAATATACTACATAAATTTGTATGTTTTATTAGCTTGAAATATACTACATAAATTTGTATGGTTTATTAGCTTATGAAATATACTACATAAATTTGCTCATCCTGGGTATGACGATAAACTACATCTGCATCCTGGGTAAGACGGAAAGCTACATCCAACAGCAAGGCCTCTGATCAGGAGGTTTTGAGGAGCGTGGAACCACCTCTTAATTGATGGTGTTCCCAGGTCCACCCTGACCTGATGTGGTAGCACCGGTTAGGGTCCCAGCCATGGGCAAATAGTTAATACCAAAACTTGTGTAAAAATAGGTTTAATACCAGAAATACTTTGTAATAAAAAAAATTATTACCAGCAATAATTTTTGAAGGAAAAATTATCAGCAATACTTAAAAAAAAAATACCATCAATACAAACAGCTACACATTCTTTGAAAAAAATATGACCAGCTGTAGATTTCTTCAAGGAAAAATATTCCCAGAAATAGATTTTTGAAGAAAAACATATTACCAGCAATAAAAATTTTGTCGGCATTAAATAAGCCATTGTGGTTGATATACTGTAAAACAAACCAAAGTACATAAAATTTCATGGATTATTAGCTTATGAAATATACTAGATAAATTTGTATGGTTTTTCAAATTGAATATTTCTCACTAAAAGCTTTTTTTTTAATCATTTCCCCCCAAATATGGGAATAATGGTTTACTGAGAGTTGAAGAGAATAAGAAGACTACAGAAGGAAGCAGAAACCCAATTCCTAAACAGAAAACAAGGGATAAACCTCAATTCTTCAAAAGACCGGGGACAAGTGTGAACTGTACAATAAGCAAACCTATCTACTCCAATTGATAAAAAAGTATAAATAAATAGTAAATATGACTTCAGAGTTTTAGTCAGAGATATTAGAACTATAGAGTTGAAGTAGACTTTAGAAGGGACCAGAAACCCAATCCTAAACAGGAAACAAGGGATAAACCTCTACTCCTATTCAATCTATGTACTGTATTTCATAGCGTATAAAACTCCCCTCCTACTACCAAAATAGTTAATAAATATCCTTTAGGTTTCATATGCAAAGTTTAGCTATCTGGCAACAGTGAGGAGTATACTTCTTCAGACAATTGCAGTACTACAGAATGATAAAGACCAGAAACAAATAACAGAAATCACATCACTTGATAACTTTCAGCAACAGCAACAACAACTAAAATGCATATCATATGTAACTTGAATAGAAAATAATGACATAATCAAGATGTTGATGTTCTATACTACTCCAAACAAAAGGTTAGGAAGGAAACTCCCATCAATATTGGAAAGAGTGATAAAAGGAGCTGGATTTGAGGAATGTATTTTCCTGAAAAATTGTTTTAAAAGAAAGATTTTATAAATTTCAACTGATAATGGCACTGGCTGCTCAGTCAATGAATGCTGAATGTTTCCTTATAAGGCAACAGCTAATATTACCATTACTAATGTTTACATAGATACTATCAACAATCAGTACTTATAATTAGCCTAACTTCAGTAATATCAAATGTAAATTAGGGATTTATATGTTGTCAATTACGTTGATCAATATTTGATTAAAAATAAAGCTTCTTGTGTGATCTGATAATTAATTGAATTAATTTAAAGCCTATCATCCTTGAAATATTGTGAATGTTAGTGACTTAGACTATTTATAGAAATACCTTGAGGGCTGAATTGGTGAGTGAATTGCTTTCATATTCTTCCGCAACATCAGTGATCATTGTTCAAGCCTAAATAAAAAAAAGAAAGATACAAATGCTGATTTTCAAATTGACACAACACAATTTTTTTACCCTAATCCCTCCCAATTTGGCCTTGTGCTGCTAAATAAATCTGATTTGTATATATGTACACTACAGTTCAAAAGTTTGAGGCCGCCTCTGATAATTTTTTAAATTGGCCCCCAAAATAGTTGTTTTGTACTTTAAATAACAAAAGCCAATTATACATAGTTAAAAGAAAGTGAGACATGATTTTTTATTACAAATTTTACTCTGACAAAAAGAAAAAAAATGCATTTTAAGATTAAATTTTGCTCTCGTCAAAATATCCTCCTATACACTTGATCACAAATTTTTGGCATTCATTGCAAAAGTTTCTCAAAGTTTGATAATTGATTCCATTCTTTTTCCAATGACTCTAAAAGCTTGTTTTTATCTTTTTTCACTCTTCTGTCAAGTTCATTCCATGCTAATTCTGTGGGTGGCTTCAAACTTTTGAACTTAGGAGGCATGGATGGTGTAATGGATATCAATGGAAAAAGTGAATTCAGTGTGCCAGGTTCAATTTCTGCTTGATTTTTTCCATTCACTTCATGCTAATTTCCTTAGAAAATGCATGAATCATTTCTTCCTCTAGCTATGGGTTAAACAGGAGGGCAGACTGGTCTCTTTTGTCTTGAGATGGCAACCAGTTTAGAGGCAAAAAACCCTGAATTCAAAATCAGCCTGAAGAGGATTGGTAGACACACTACTTCTGCTATAGCTGCAGTAAATGAAGTTCCTCTACCAGCTTAATGGGTGATGAGGTATGTTAACCCTTGGATGATGTTGATGTTAAAGGGTGGTGCTTTTAGACATTTCATGACAATCTGTTGGATCTCTTTTTGAAAATCTAGAGGCTTTAATCAATGCTGAATTGGTTAAGCATATCTCATTGCAGAGCATTTTTCAGACAAGCAGTATAGCTTCCGTTTCTCCAGGTTAACTGCTGATGTACTGGTGATAGTTGAGGAAAGAGTCTATCATGAAAAAAATGGTGAAGCTGTAGCTTTGGACATCTTGAAAGCTTTTGACAGGGTTTGGCCTACAAGTGCTCTCCACAAGCTGAAAAGTTACAGTGTCTCTGGATACATTTTTGAATTGATCCAGTCTTTCCTATCAAATTGTGAAATGAAAGTTATCCTGAATGGCCACTCGTCTAGATCCTTTCATATTAATGTGGGTGTCCCCCAGGGCTCCATCCTTGGTCCTACTCTATTCTTAATTTTTATTAATGACCCTCCTGATGACATCAGCTCTCAACTTGGTATCTATGCTGATGACACAATCATTTATTCCTGTCTTGATAGTAAGGCTGACCAGTTTGATAAGGTCAAAATGGCATCTGATATCCAAAATGACCTCAAGTCTGTTGTTAACTGGGGCAAAAAATGGCTTGTTAATTTTAATATCCCCAAAACTAAACTTCTCTCTATTAATCATCTGAGGGACCTCTCTGACTTCCCTCAACACGGCTGATGCTAACCTCCAGGAAAGTGATTGGTTGTTTGATTTTGTTTAGCAGCATATCAACACCTCCATGGGTTGTTTAATGCTGAAATCTAAATATTTTGAACGCAATTTTATGACTTCAGCTAAATACATTTTGAATGCAATTGTACAAATATTAAAATAATAAGAAAGAACAGTAAGATTTATAATCCGGTATTCTTAGTAGTTATTTTTATTTTTAAAAAACAAGGCTTGATACAAACAGTAGAGCATGAGATTATAATTATTTTCTTTTTTAAAAATATGATTCTATTGCAACACAGAAATTTCTATATTTCAAAACTGAAACTAAAGTTCTAAATTTTATTATAAAAATTAAACTTAAAATCCAGAGTTTCATTCCAAGTCAAGTGATGTTAGGAATAACTTTCTAAGAAATATTACTTAATTTAAAAGCACAGACAATATTAATATTTTGAGTTGTTAAGGTTAAGGAAAATTCAATCTATTTTGATTAGGGGTGGTTGGGTTTTAATTTCCCTAGACAACTTATGTATCAAATATATGTTACCTACAAAGTCTGGTTAAATTTAGGTGGGGTGGAGGTGCCTGCTTACAAACATAGACATCCATTATTCAGCATATTATCCGGGTTTTCAATGACAAAAAATGTTGGCATTTTTATTTATCCCCTTAATTCATATTTTTATGCACAAAGATTTTCTAAAAGGTTCATTTAAATATGAGTAAGTCAATATTTTTAATATTTAAATTTTATTCCTACAGTTTTAAAGTACCATTCCTCCTTCTAATAACTAATAGACTATATGGTATTTTAACAAATAAATATATTAAAATTTAATTATTAATTAATGATCAAATATAAATATGTATGTTTCATCTCTCTTCTTTTTTATTTATTTTTTTTCCCAAAATTAATTGTTATTTCAGGAAAATATTTGACAGTGCCTACAAAAAGTAGCTATTTCATTTTGAATGCAATTGTATGCCTTCAACTACAGATAAAATGTATTGTTGGTCATTTTGCTATAAAATGTATTGTTGGTCATTTTGCTATAAAATGTATTGTTGGTCATTTTGCTATAAAATGTATTGTTGGTCATTTTGCTATAAAATGTATTGTTGGTAATTCTACTATAAAATGTATTGCACATCATTTTGATTTGAAATTGTGTTGTTGGTTATTTTACTATAAGTATGTATTGATGGTAATGTTTTTAATATAAAAATGTATTGTTGGTCATTTTAATATATAGATATTTTTATACTTCTATAGTGTTTTTTTTTTTGTTCACTATTTGTTTACAACTGGGACCATGACATGTGCTACCACTCCGGGTCAGGGTGGACCTAGGGAAAACAGTAATTAAGAGGTGGTTCCATACTCCTCAAAAGCTATCCAATCTTCCGATCAGAGGTCTTACTGCCAGATGTAGCTTATCATTATACCCAGTACTATGCAAATTTTGGACATTGACAATAGAATTACAGCAAATGACAATGGCAGCTGTCACAAAAGTAAAAATTGTCTGGATAAATAAGAACATCTGCATTATATCAAAGATCAGACTGTTGCATGCATTGACCATCTAAATATTTCTGCCTGTAAATCTCAGACATTAACAGCAGAATTACAGCAAAGAATCTACGCATTAGAAATGAGATGCTACAGAACCATCTTAGGGATCTCCTATGTAGGCTGAATTGAAAATGGTATAGTGAAAGATGCCATCAGGCAAGAAACAGGCTTATTGGAAAACCTCATAACCACCATCAACAAGAGAAAGTTTAAATAGTATGGCCTTATCATAAAAGACAACTATTTTTCTACTGCCATCCAATAAGGTATCACAATAGACAAAAAAGCAGCAGCAGCAGCAGCAGCAGCAAGCAAAATATAGAACGGGTTGACAACATAACTGATTGGTCTGGAAGAATCCAATAAAAATAAAATGCATCTTTTGCTTGTGGTGATTCATAATTAGAATTTTGGTTTGAATATATTTTTCATTGAATATATTTAATATAAAAAATATAAACTTTATTTGGATTTATTCTTGAAATAGTAAAATTGTGAAGTCAGTTTTTAAGCAAAAACTTGCAGAAATTTGGCATTTCTCTACATTTTTTCAGATGATATTTAAAACAAAATGCTCAAATATTGGTGAAAGCTATGAACTTAATTTTTAGTGTCAATACTTATCACATCATGGCCCCAGCTTTCATACTGACAGCAATGTTGATTTTGTAAAAAAAAGTGAAAAATCAACCTGCCCAAGTGGATGCGTGTTCAATCCCTTGATCAGGAAGGGAATAGGTATATTTGATTAGGTATACCCTGGTTCAGTAGAAACAAACAATAATATATTATTGAACAGATATTCAATATCAGTCAAAGCAGTCAACACCTGATGATGACAAGAAGGGACTTGGCCAAAACTTTGCTTCTATAATAACATCAATAATAATCAAAATGAAAACAGCCGTTTGAATAAATTAAAGTATTTTGGCAATTTACTCATCTCAAGAAGATAATACAAAATAATCAAAAAGCCATACAAACCTGCCATGATAACCAAATGTTCAAGTCACCTGGCATTGAATATAAGGGCTCCAAAAATACACCAAAAATATACAAAAAAGACAGACATCATGGTTTTTAGTGAAAGGATGAGTCCAAAATGCAAATTACAAATTGAAGATACCAAAATCAAACATTTTAATATCTGGGAAGTGTTTTCACAGAGGATGGAAAGTGCGACACTAAATCTGAAAACATTCAATCAATGACTAGCAGTATAACCCATCTTTGACCGGGTCTTTCATTACTGGGTATTTATGCCATTCAGTTGGAGCAGTTTAAGTTTAAAGCCAGCCCACCTGAAAATCAATACTGGTAACAACAATTGGGTGCAACTGAAGCACATCCCCAAATGTGGGGGGGTTAAAAAATTGAATAGTGGGGCCCTGAAAAGGACTGTTTTTGCTTTCTCAATCTTGTTTCAGCTTCACATGCAGCAACAGTTGAAGAGGTGTTTCTCCTCAGCTGTTGAATCCTTTGATCATCATTTTCAACCTTCTGCACAGAAGCATTCAGATATGCTCTTCTGGAAATCCAATGCTTATGTTGATCTCCTCAGACTCAGTGGTATTTAGAGACGGGCAAACTGAATGTTCGTTATCTCTTATTCACATGGCAGACCTGGTGGCAGTGGTCTTGTGATACAGGCAAGTTCTTCTCTTTGGTGGCATTTCTTAGGCAAAGTATGAAATTGTCAAATGCAATCCGTGGCCGAATGTCACAGCATGAGCTACAATTAAAAGGTTTATAGGTGAAAAAGTACAGTAAATTTTGCCTCTAGTTTTTGTGCAAAGTATAAAAAACCAGTTTTTTTGATTTTTCACCTTCAAGGTTGTAATTTTTTCCAGCCAAATTGAACTCAAAACTGGCACTGAAAAATTATCTATCAAACAAAAAAATTCATTGAAATCAGATGAAAATTGTGGAAACACATGAATAACATCTGGTCACACACACACACAAATTTTGAGAATTATAGATAATATTATTGTAATAATTTAAACTGCTTATTTTTATTAAAGATTTTATGAAAGATATATATCCAAGAACAGATAGTAAATGGTAAAATGTTACTGAGAGTTATAATGGACAGAAAGTAGTGGAGAGTCATTGTCGCCAAAAATTTGGTCTCAAAACTGGCAGAATTATCTATCAAACAAAAAAATTTCATCGAAATCGGATGAAAACTGTGGAAACACATAAACAACATTTAATCACACACACACATACTGAAAATTATAGATATAGATAATAAAATTTTGAAGCCATTTTTTAAGGAAAAACCTGTGGAAATTCAGTATTTCTGTACAATTTTTGACATTTTTAAAAATGGATAGGTGTCATGTGCTTATTTTAAGAATTAAATACTCCCACAGATGCCATAAGGTAAACACATGAATCCCACAAAAAATTGATCTTGTACAAACAAAGATACTAATGCACTAAAACAGAATGACATCTACACCATCAATGAAAACAAAATAAATATTTGAAAAAAAATTCAATTCTTCATTATTCCATTTCTAAACTTTTCCTGATGAAGATTATAATGAAACATTTATTTTATAACGGTTTTCTGACTTGTTCCTTATTTAATCATATATATATATATATATGTAAAATGTGTATGTATATAAATATAAATAAACATATATATATATATATACATATATATATGTAATTTTTTATATATATTATTTATATATTATATATGCGCGGTACTTATTGGAAAGTGCTCAATATCAGTGATAGCGCTAACATATTTAGTTGGATTGATGTGAGTTTGTGACCCTGGATTTCATGCTATTTGGATTGTCAGGCAGCCAGGATCATAAACTCACATCAATCCAACTATATATATATATATCTTTACTTATTATAAAACTTAGATTGTGTGTGTGTGTGTGTGTCTGTACATTTATATATTGGATTGGATTTCCTACATTTTTCAACTGATTTCAACAAAACTTCGCAGGACTGTGTAAAATTACCTTGCAGTGGTTCTGACAGCACAAACAATTGGAAAAACACAATTGTTTTTACATGAAATCAATTTGAAAACACGATAAAACATGATTCTGTCACCAGAATGAAAGGGGGACAACTCATATCGAGTTATACTTATTATAAAACCCAGGTTGTTTGTGTGTGTTCATTTATATATGAGATCGGATTTCCTACATTTTTCAACCGATTTCAACAAAACTTCAGTTTTTTTTGGCAGGTAGTGTTTCTTATTGTCTTGCACACTTTTTTCTTTATTTTTACATTCAGAATGCTTTAAAAATTCCATTTACAAGACAATTGTTTATAATAAAGTTCTATTTAATTGATAGACTCATAACGATTGAAAACAATGTTTTTGTTTGAGTTTGGGTTTACCAATTCGTAAAAAAAAAAAAACTAATTAAGACATGCGTGTCTGTCAACCTTAAGCAATAATCTTTGTCAATTTTATTTTTCAGTTTTTATGATAGTTGATACTTGATCTATCTCTTACTGTTACATCCCCGCACAACGCCAGGCTCTCCTGCTAGTATATGATAAAATAAAGAACAAGTAGGAAACCTATACCAATCTAACATGTTTCACTTTTATTAAAGTGAAGGCTAAGACATTGGCATACAGCCATGACATATAGAGAGTGAGCTAGTCAGTTGCTCAGCTTTGCAGCAAACCTTCTACCACACCTGGTCATGGGGCTGATGGTGATAATTTCTAAATAAAATCAAATATTTGTAGACATTATTTAAAAAACACTGCTTACATTTTAATAGCTGTTGTCACATAGAAACAACAATTTATTCATACCTATTCATTCAATTAGATGACCTAAATATGTGGAGAATATAATTATGCAGCCATTTTGTAAATAATCATGACAAACAATGAGAAAAGTAGTTAGAAACTTAAAGTAAGTGAACTTGACTTGACTATCAGTGAAGAGGGCTTCAGAAAAGAAATAATTTCAAGAGCAATACAATGACAGTTGATGCAAAACTAAGAACCAGTAGGATAAACAAGAACATCTGCATTATATCAAAGAATAAATTATAGCAAAGAATCCAGGCATTAGGAATGAGAGGCTACAGAACCATCTTAGGCATTTCCTATGTAGATTGCATTGCAAATGGCACAGTGCAAGATGCCAACAGGCAAAAGTTGAAATGTTATGGCCATGTCATAAGGGCCAATAATCTTTCCATTGCTATCCTACAAGATACCACTTTAGGGAAAAGTAAAGGAGGCCAACAAGAGAAAAAAAAAAGGGCTGACAATGTCACTGAGTGGACTGAAAGATCCTTCACAGAGACTAAGACATTGGAATTCGGCTGAGACTTATGGAGGAAGATGGTCAGGTGTTCAGCTACACAGTGACTGTACAACCACACCTGATCAAAGAACTAATGATGATGATGAGTCTAGACTCTCTGTGAGGTGTAATGCCACAAACCCATAATACTAGGCTTTGTTGCCATGGTTTCAGTAGCAAGTATGTTTTTAAGGGGTGGAGATGCTAGAATTACACCCAACAGGTTTTGAATTAGGAATTATCCATCTTCTGGAATAGTTACCAACCAAAGCTAGAGATTTCAGTCTACCCTGTTATTAACCTATGGCTGGTGGGGGTGGGAAGCCTAATCCTACTTTCTTTCCTAAATGCTACACCAATCCTGGGTATGACAGTAAACAATATCCAGCAGCAAGTTCTCTGAACAGGGGGTTTTGAGGAGCATGGAACCAACTCTTAATTAGTATTGTTCCAGGTCCACAACTATAGGCAAATGTTAACCCCCAAACTGGGGTCAAAATTCCATGAAAGTATAAAAATATATTTTTATAGTAAAAATACCAGCAATACATTTTTGGGGAAAAAAAAACAAAGAAAAATTACCAGGAATGCATTTTTGGGAAAAAACAAAAGAAAAAATTATGAGAAATACATTTCTTGGGAGAAAAAAGAAAAAATTACTAGCTATGCATTTTTTGGGGAAAAGTAATGCATTTCTTGGGAAAAAAAAAATGGTTAAAGTAACAGCAATATATTTTTGAAAAAAAAGTAAAGTAAATTACTAATGCTCCAAAGAAAATTAAATCTTGGCATTAAATGACCCATAAAGTGCTGATATGCCACTAATCAAACCAAGATACAGTAAGTGTTGCATTATTTGCATGATGCAATCTCAATAGTACATCCATGCAAAATAAAAAGATTCAAATGAAACAAGTTTTATTGCTTGGAAGATAATGTGAAAGACATCAAAACATATTGACAAAATTGTTTACAACTTTTGCTTAATCAAATATCAATGACCTACACACATTTTATTCAGTTGCCTTCAATTTTTACATCCTTCAATTTTTATATCCTAAAATTTATAGCTGGACAAAGATTTTGCAAGCACTTTATAATTATTTTATGATAGAATATACAATTTTCTTGATAAATTCTACAGAAGAATCTGCAATTCTATTAGTCCTGACCTGGTATCTCATCTTCAGTCACTTTCCCACGCTGTAATGTTGCTTCCAGGTGCCTTTTTTTATAAATAACTTTCATGGTAATTGTTCAGATGAACTTCCCTCTATGGAAACTAGACTTTATGAATTTAAGCACAGTACTAGATTGGTGGCGAGGTCTCATCATTGTACAGTTGAAATAGAAGCTTCTTGGAGGTTAATTTTGTTCCAAATGCAGACTATTGCAGTTGATATATTTTTTTAAGCATTTCACCCCAAGCAAGGCAGGAGTGCCTCTAGCATTCAAGAGGGTACAGGAAGTGGGAGCAAGAGTAAAGAGGCATGATAGAGGAAAGGATGAAGAGAAGCATGAGGAATAGATCAAGGAATCTGGAGATGTTGATTGACATTGCATTTGAATAGTTGGAGATTATAGCTATCAGGGAAGCAAGTAAGAGGAAGGGAGTTCCACAGATGGGAAGTGTGAGATATGAAGCTATTAGAATAGAAAAGATGGCTACATTTAACTGTTTTGACAGTGAAAGGGTGGTACTGAGATGCCAACCCAATAGCACGGTTAAATTCATGCAGTTTGGGAACCAGTGAAAGTAGCTTATTGGAGCAGTTACTGTGAAAGTATTTGTAGAAAAGACAGAGGGAAGGTGATGGCATGAGATGCCAGATGAGAGCCAATAACATTGTATATCTGTCTCTGGATTTTACCTCAAACAGTCACTTCTACTCAGCCCAACTCCATAATAATATTATTTACTTAAACATTAATAAGATGTATGACCACATCATGTTGAAAAACCGGTCCTTGTACAATCACTGAAGTTAAGCAATGGTCAGTACCTAGATGGGTGACCTCTTGGAAATACTAGCTACAGTAAGCTTGGATGTGTGGGTGATGTAATGGATAATGGTTCAGAATTGTTAATTGGCTAGTCGAGTTCCAATTCCTGTTGGGTTCATTATATTCATTTATGCACAAATACCCTTGGGAAAGACATGAATCCACGTTTTCCTCCTCAGCTATGGATTAATTAATGGAACATGTATCACTAAACCATTATTATTTTAAAAAATTATTACAATCTAAAAATATTTTCTGGCTTTAAATGGCCTGCAAAGGGTTGATAAGCCATAAAATGAATGAATCAATCAAATTAAACAACAACAGCACTATTATTATGACAGTGTCATACATTGATGTTGTCAATTGAAATTCTGTTCTTGAGGAATGGTGCCAACAAGAATCCTCACAACTCTTTAGAGAATGCTTGCAGAGTAAATGATGACAGTTCTCAATTCCAATTCTCCCTACGCACTTTTCAGTTTTCTCAGTGATGTTCCAAGTGCACCACTTACTACTGGAATGACAATACTATGAATTTTAAAACTACTGTTATACTTGGAGTCCAGAATATTATCAGGAAAAGTGCAAACGAGAACATTAACAAAATCCCAAGTAGCCCTTGCTTACAAGAGATTCAAAGAAACTGCACAAAAGCAGACAAAGTATGAAGTGATTCAGTTTGTTCCTGTTGGACTACAGCATATGGATTTCACAACTCAATCCAGAGATTGAATTCAAAACAATTAGGCAAGAGCAACACCTAAATCCACTATGCCACCATCTTGAAGGATACCAACGGTGTATTTGAAGATCTATAAAATAATATATTGTGACAGATTTGCAATTTGGTTTCCAGCCCCTAAAAATTAGAAGCCAGTTTAATATTTGTGAATAAAACATTTAAAAATCCATATAAATGAAGTAAATGAATTAGACATATTCAAATTATGGTGGACACATTATTAGTGTTAATTAATCGGTTGCAGACAAAATAAAAAAAAACCTTTTTATTGAAAATTATTAATAGGATATGATATCCCTGCTGAGTAAATACCAAATTAAAATGAAATTTATGTAACATAATTCATGAAAGATAATTATTATGTAGTATGTTATTGTAAAATATATCCCAAATTATTAATCTGCAAAGATTCAGCTTTTAAGCTTGTATAGTTATTATATAAAATTTTTATTTTTTATAAATTAATCAGTGGTGTAATAAATAAATGTTTAATTGTCTAAGTTGTTTTTTTAATATTTACCTTTGACAAATAAGCATTTTTGTGTCAGACAGGTGGTAAAAAGAAATTGTCATGGTTGTGTGAAAATCTATTTTAGAATTAGTGGTTAAAGAACTGCCAAAATTGTTTCTTTGTGGATTTATTTTTTGAATTTATGGAGAAGTAAGTTTTCATATTTACTAGGCAATAGGAGACATGTACTTCAAGCCCTTGTGAAAACCAGAATGGAACTGGCTGATCCTCTTTTGTTGAATAAAAGGACTGCAGTTAACAAATGGCTTCAGAAAGCAATTAATCATTGAGTAGGAAGCATTAAAGTGGCCACACTTCAAGGATGTCGGATTAGTTCAGCTGAATGGGCCATAAATCATCTAGCAAAAGAAAGAAGAGTCGACAATTATAGGCAGATTCAAACCCCAGGACAGAAAATTCTTTTGGTGTCTTCCAAAGAAGAATTTGAATGAAACAAACATTCAAGTTTAATTTTCCAGTAAAGGATTACATAAAGCTCTCAAGACAACAACCTGTGGAAAACATGAAACCACCTTGTACTGAGACAATTCCAATTCATTTGAAGAAATTAGGTGGTTACACTTTGTATTTTCTGCTATGAGCAATTTTCTACTTCCTCAAAATTTTTTCCTTTATTTTCTAATTTTTAAAAAGTGTAATATTTTTTGTCATTGAATTCTTGTCTCATTCTAAAAACTGTAGCCATTTTTTTCCTTTTTTTGATGGTAATCCTTTTTGAAACATAAAATTTGTTACCCTACCTTAATATGTGCGCAAAAGGAAATTTTTGTGCACATATTGTATGTGTACCACTTTTTGCTTTTACCAATATAATAAATGTTTTCTCTTTAAATTTTTACTTAGTGATTGAATCTTATTTTGGGACTTGCACCTATTTTAACCTCAAGAAGAAGAGAAGCATGTATTCTCTTTCCCTGTTCTCTTACTGCTTATTAAGTTTTTGTATTTTTCACAAGAACTTAGATTTGATAGGGAGTTAGATTTTTTATATTTTTCACAAAAATGACGAATGTGGTTTTGTGTAATTTTGAATATTATAATTAAGCTATTAGAAATGTTATACCCTTCAAGTAACACACTTTTAAATTGAGCCAAGGGTCTTTCTGTTAAATATTTAATATCATAAAAGAAGAAATATATTGTTGTAGTTTTTGCCCCCAAAAGTATAAGAAGACATATTCAAGGGTATCTAAATGAAAAATAGCTTTGCTGTTTCTCATTTTATATAAAAATGTATTTTATATAGAGAGTGAATCCAAGCTTGTTCAAGAGTTATTAATGGTATCTTCACTTAAATTATGATGGTGAAGAGATGTGTCAAAGTGATTAAAAATTCTAATGACTCACATGACAGCCATTTGCTTTTCTTTAGATAGTCTGCCAAGTTTAGCTGCTACTACTGTGTTTTGGTTCCTTATTTATATTATGTGCATATGTAGATCAAGGTGCAAGCAAATAGGTTCATGGCACAATCTAGTTGAGAGACTAGAAAATATTTGTTTCTTCAAAATTTTGTAGTGATATTAAATAAACACAGAAATCCGGATGTTAACCCTAAGATGTTCAAAGAGATAATGTCATAAACTTGTTTGTGCACATGAGACTCCATGTATTTGTTCTGGTTAAAAATGAGTAAATAAGAAATTCTAATAAATAAAAAGTCTTAGCCAGTCAAAAGTGTTTGCACCCAAATAATAAATGATTTTAGCTGAGCCCTTTTGATCCGAAAAACAAGTATATAATTATGTTTATAATGAGTCAGTCAGTTGTGTTCCATGCATGATACACGCTTAGGCGATCATGTATCTTTCAATACATGACTTACGAGGCAGATTATTTCCCGCAGTAGGTTGCCATTTCTTTTTGCGGTAGACCAGTTACCACCCAAGTCTATAGAATCTAGTCTGTCCAGCTATTTACCCATAGCTGGGGGGAGAAGAAGAAGAGAATTCCTACCTTTCCCAAGGGTATTAGCACACAAATGAATGTAATGGATCTGACTGGAATTTGAACTCAGCTCTCCAATTTCTCAATCTGAGCCACTATCCATTAGACAAAAAGGAGAATTACCAGTGTGGTATTTGGTAAGCAATGTGGCACTTTTATATTTAAATAAATAAATAAACATTGTACATATAACAGCTCTGCCAAATTTTTAAATATATTTTCTAAAATAGCCCCCCAAATTATCGTATCACTGTGCATCCTCCTGTTGTTTATAATACTTGATTTATTTTATTTCATTTCTATTCTATTGTGTAGATTAATCTATTCAAGGCCTAAACCCCAATCTAAAAGTATCCCACAATCACCATGGGCTTATTAATGTTAGTTGTAATTTTCCTTATGCATTACCTTGCATACTTTGTTTAAAGTGTTTAAATTGAGATTTGCTGTATTGAGTTGAACATGTTAATTTTTCTCTTTTTGTTAAAGTATTTTTAGAGATATGGTGGAGTAATGGATAGCATCTTAGATTGAGGAATCGGAGAGATGAATTTGAATTTCAGTCAAGTTTGTTACATTTGCTTATATGCAAATACCATTTGGAAAGGTATGAATCCATCTCTTCACCCATCAGCTATGAGTAAATAACAGGACAGCATGGGTCTTATAGCACTGAGTGGCAACTGGTTTAGGAAAAGGAAAAAGTCTGAATTAAAAACCTGACTAGTCAAGTGGCTGGTGACTAAACTGGCTACCCAAGTGGAACCCCAGCAGCACAAAAAACAAGAGCTGTTAAAGGGCAGATGAACTCTTCATAGTCAATGACCATCCACACCAACTATGGGTTAAATAGTCTCACCAACCCGCAATTGGCCAAGCATGGTGAGTATGGTTACACCCCTGAAGACAGTCAATCAGAGAGGGGTTCCTCAAACAGGAGTGAGTATGCCCTGGATTTGGAGTTTTTAAGTTGTTAAACTAGGCCTGCTACAATACAAGCTCCAAGATTGGATAGATGCTTCATCTGCATGAATCTGGCTTCCTCACAAAAATTGGCAAGGTGTTATTTTGATTTAGTAAAGTTTTTTATTTTCATACCCTAAAAATCATACCTGGCTCTTTGGTGATAATTTGGTGAAAACTTTGCAGTGATATTGTTTTGGGAGATGTAGTCGTCAACTTTTAGTAAATTAAGCTTTATTAAATATTATTATTGGTCTTAACTAATACATACTTACGTCTTAATTTTTACTTACTTTTTATTGCAGTCATCTACAACTGTGAATTGGCAACATTCTTAATTATTAACTATTTTAGAAAATTTTGTAACGTGGGAGTTATCCCCCTTAGATAGTATACTATAAGCTAGTTATGGTGTCAGTGACCGCTGGTAGGTGTCGCTAATGATTCAACTATCTTAAGTTGCACATTTTACTTTGATCGACTTTCTCACAAGCATCGTGTTTGAGGCGGACTTCATTTTTGTCTGTCTAAAGCAAAAAAAAAACGTCTTCCAGAATGGTGTAAAGCAAGAAAAAAAAGCTTCACAACATCAGCGTGTTCGCAGGGTAACTTAGACAAGTTCTTTTTTAAAAAAAAAAAAATACAATTACTGCTTGCTTGCTTAAGTTGCTCCTGAGAGGAAACCACACGCAAACATTTTGCCATTTTTTTTTTCCAAAGATTTTTAAAGAATCCGAAAATGTCTGATCTAATTGCTCTTTTGGATGCTACTCTTCGGCTTATTTCCAACAATGGCACGGATAAGAAGAAATTATCCAAGTTACCAGTCAGTGGGGTCAAACCTGGAGGTTATCCTGTCGATATGTTTCTTGACTGTCTTTCTGATGACGAAAAGGAGAATTACCAGTGTGGTATTTGGTAAGCAATGTGGCACTTTTATATTTAAATAAATAAATAAATAAACATTGTACATATAACAGCTCTGCCAAATTTTTAAATATATTTTATAAAATAATCCCCCAAATTATCGTATCATTTTTTTTGAGGATCTAAAATACCACTTTTAAATTTAAAAACGAATCCAAGAATTTAAGTTTGTAAGTGTTTATTTTTTTGTTTTATGATGATTTTTTATTTCCTTTAAAATTCGTTTTTTGTTGTCCTGTGATTGAAAAATACATAAAATATTTTTACTTTTTAAATTTATTTTTAATAATATCTTAGTTTTTAATTTTGTTTTGATGAATCCGAGATTTTTGTGATTTTTGTCGAAGGCGATCGTCCAAGAATTCTTCACTCTTCACTTCCAGCCATTCTTTGATTTCCGGATAAATAATAAACAGTAGTCAACACTAGTAAACACTGAAATTTATTTTAAGAATTCTGAATTATTCTTGGTTTTCTAGAAAATAAAAAATATTCTGACTGAATACAATTACAATTCAATACATTTTGTTTCAGTTTAAAAAAAAAAAATTGACATCAATCTTATGTAAATTTTTCTTTTAAAAAATCTTTTTCAATTTTCAGCATTTTTAAATTGCCGTTAAATTTACGTTCCAAAACGAAAATAAAACGAATCACTAGATTTTCAAAAATTTTTAGTTTAAATATTAGAAATAGAGGTAAATTTAATTATTTTCTCTAATCTTTAGGTCTTTAATTGCCATTTTAAAAAAAAAAGAAAGAAAAATTGTTAAAAATAATTTTGAAAAAGATAAAGTTGTTTTATTTTTATTTTCAGTGTTTCACCTAATAATAGATTAGAAAATAATTTTGTTTGAATGATCTACGTCTCAAAAACTGCTTTGTGTTTTTACTGTTAATTAATAATAAGGTTAAATTTTTAATTACTAATTTTATTAGCTTAATTAAAAGGAAATTTTATTTCATATTTATGAAAATTACTTGTAATCAGGGAATTTTGTAATCAAATGACAGGAGAATGTAGATAAAAAATAAAAATCATTTATGATGGAAAAGAATTGTTTTTTTTTTATTTAAAGTTGGTTATATTTGCTTCGTAATTAAAACAAAAAAAAAACAAAAACACTAGTAACTTAGTATTAAAAAAAAATAAATCTTTTGTTGAATCCCATACTCGATTTAACAAAAGAAATGATCACAAAAAAATAAATTGGAAAAAGGCTTCAACACAAACTACTTTTGGTGTGTGTGTGTGTAGTAGTTTATTCAGGCAGCAATTTCTTAGTTACTTAGTTTATTAAAATTTAAAAATAATTTATTGAACGATACTTGTTGAATCCCAAACCAAAAGTAATGTGAGGTAATAATTTAAATAACACTGGCTTTGTTTGTATGATTCCGGATACTTTTCTGTACTAATTTAAAAAAAATTGGGGATGAAAAAGTGTTAAACAAGCATTTCTTCTTTTTTAATAAAGAATGCAATAGACACCTGCAATAATAGACACCCTTAAAACTG
This sequence comes from Acanthosepion lycidas, assembly GCA_963932145.1. NCBI lineage: Eukaryota > Metazoa > Mollusca > Cephalopoda > Sepiida > Sepiidae > Acanthosepion > Acanthosepion lycidas. Next base: position 90,957,129 of record OZ010603.1, on the reverse strand, counting down.
CTTTTCTCTTTTAACTGAACTATTAAAACTAAAAAGCCTTTAAAGTTAAAGCTAGTTCAAAGGCCCTTAAAAAGTTATGGGGTTTGGTGCATTTTTATTTTTGGTGTAAATGTTCAAAATAAAATTCATTTGAGAGACGTTTGAAAGGGTTTGGAACAATTTTTTAAATAACATGTTATTGGTTATTTATTGTTTGTATATAGAACTGGGGATGTTTTTATTTTACAGTCTGTAGTAGGCATATAACTGGTTTGATTATAAATTTTCTCATAGCGAATCTTCTCTAAAAACAAAAAAACAAACTATATCGCTTAAAACATAATGTTTTACTTGTTTGCTTCAAGAAGAGAAATCAAATGCCAATATATAGCCTTCCTTATGCAATTAATTATCTAACAGTTTTTTCACTTTTTTCTCCGTCATTGGCCTCTTTAATATTGATGAGAATTCGAATCTAATTTTTTTTTGTTACTTAAAATTAAAAAAAACAAATGTAAAAATTTTAAAGAAAAACGTTTCTTATCGGTTGCAAATGAGAAGTTTATTTTATTTTTGTATTAAACATTTTTTTTCGCATGAGCTGTTGACAGATTTTTTTCTTTTTATATTTAAAAGAAACTTTTTTTTTTTTTGTATCTTTTGTGTCGACAAATTCAGTGAAGTTTAAGAAATAATAATTAAATTTTAAATTTACAAAAAATTCAGTTGTCATCTGTCCCTTGTGTAGTTTCTTTTTTTCTCTTCTCAACGTTTTCTCTCTCTTTTTTTTTTTTTCATTCTGAGTAATTGTCTTAGTTTTATCGCCTTACTTTGGGTGAGATGAAAAATTTGAACTTATCGAATTTTAGGAAAGCTAAACCATGAAATTAAATAACAGAACAGCAGTATATGGGTGGAATGTGTGTAGATCTCAAACTACTATAGTCATCGAATGCATAAATAAACTAACACAAGAAGAAGTAAGGCCGAAAGTAAGGAGCACTCAGTGAGGATCGAACTCGCTATTCAGTTGTAATTGATCTCTAGTCATATAAGCTGGCAAACCATACCGTCAATGGCGTAACATGCCTTTGGATTACCCGACCGTATGTCGAAAACGAGTTCATCCATTACAAGTCCCTAATCTTTCTAGTCTAGTTTTTTGTGTTTTTATTCACATTTATTTCTACTTAAATCAGTTTTTGAAATATTTTTTCAAGCCAAGAAAAAAAAATTTTTTTTTCATTTTTTCCAACCATTTTTAGTAGAAATTAAACGTACACGACCATTTGTTACAATACATGGAGTTAGGCGGGAGAACTCCTGGATGCGACCAACCAATAAAAAATAACTGATAAAAAAAAAAGAAAGAAAGAATTCGTAAAGAAAAATGCATCCAACCTTAACAATGGACTAGTTCTGACGATTAATAAATGATTACATTTTTATTTTTTGTATCTCTAAAAAAGTAAAAATCAATTCCTGAAAGCAAGTTTAATTTGTCAGTAAGTGTTTTAAGCCCCTCCCTCCTGGTTTTCTTTTTTTTTACCTTCCATAATTTCTATGCACTAGTGACTAAAATTTTCATAAGTTATAATACAATCTGTTTTCCTCTCATTTTGATCGGTCACATCGTGTTTTTAGTTTATTGATTATCAATTCTGCAGTGTGTTTTAATAAATCTAATAATTTCCTTTTTTTTTCTTTAACGTTCATTATAGTTTTTTTTTTTTTTTTTTTTTTTTTTTTAAACGACCCCATTTTGGCCGCGGTGTCCTAAAAAATTATCCCCAGTGTTTGTAAAAGTTTTAAAACAGCTGTTGTTTTTTGTTTTTTTTTATCTGTAGTCATAAGTAACTGTATGGTAGTTTTAAAAAGGTTATTTTTTGTTTTGACAATGTTATAAATTGTTATTGTTCAGAAATGCTAGTTTGGGACCATTTTTTTTTTCCAGCTATGTCTTAATCTCCCTTTTTGCATCATGAACCTAATACTTGTTTGTAAAATCCTGACACCATTCGACTTGCAAAACAATGTTTTTATTGGCTTTCCGTACTGAGTGTGCAAAATACCATTTTTTAGTTGTTTGTTTTTTTTTTTTTTTTTTGGTGGAGGGATCGAGAGTGTGTATTTTGTTTTTATTTTAATTGTATGGTGTAAAAAAAATAAAATAAAATAAAATTGTAGCCATGGAGAAAGAAGGCTGTGTAGATAGAAGGGATCGTTGGAACGTTACATTCAAAGAGTGAGTTAAAAAGTCCAAAGAAAGACCTTTCGGGATAACACGTGGTTATAGGGAGAGAGATGATGTTGAGGAAGATTAGTGATATAGACAGTCTAGGGAAGTTGGAAATCATAACTTCGCCTTTAGTACTGAAAACTTAAACTCATCTCTGTATCCCATAAACCCAAATGGAAGGAAATGTGATTTAGGAAGAGTGTGTTGCGCCAATCCTCCATATATTTGCCTTAAAAAAAAATCAGTGTTTAAAATTTTGATTTATTGATGATCTTAGGCACCAAGCATAGCAAAATACTTCTTAGAAAAAGTTGATCTTTTACTCAAGCAACCATTTTGCTGTTTATTGTTTATGAATTCAGTGTTCAGAGAAAGACCTTAATGAAGAGACTTGGATTGTTCTGGTGTAATTAAATACTTAATTATTTGATGGTCACCTTTAGTAAAACCTCAGGGTATGAAGGACCTTGGAATAATATTTGTATACTGAAAAAAACATTGAAGTTTTTTTTGTTTGTATGTCTGAGGCTTAAGTCTCCCCCTCCACGTTCTGCTTGTCACCATGTTTCTAAATCTTCTTCAACAAGGGGAAATGTCAAGTCTCTGAAAGGCACAGCTTAATCCCCGAGTACTTGTTGTTGCAGTGTTTTTTCATTGACAGTTCACAGCCCCATCTCAAAGCTTTTAAGGGAGTAAGAGGTTATAATGACAGGAAAAGTAGGATTTTTGTTTTTGAATATTAACAATATTAATAATGATGATTATAATTATAATAATATATAAACTGTTTAGAATTGGCCTATCTTCTTTCATCAAAATTTTTAATGGGGGAGGATGAACAGTATTTTTATGAGGAAATTGAAAACAAGAGTTTATAATACACTACCTTACAAATACCACTTTTCACACACACGCACACATATATAGTATTTTAGCTGATATGTTTCTTGTCATCTGACTAACAAGGCAAATAGTAATGATTTTATTTTGCTAGAGGCATATATTTGGGAGTTATTAAAAACTTTTAAATTTAAGAACGCTTATAAATATTCATCAGGATAGCTGAAATGTGTAGGAAGTTTTTGTTTCATTCATTTATTTATTTATTTATATATATATATATATATATATATATATATATATATGTGTGTGTGTGTGTAACTAAATGCAAGGTAGTTGGTTAGATCCAATTATAACGAAGCTGTTAATAAAGTGTTCAATATGAAGTAGAGCCTATAAAATGCAAGAAAAAAAATAGGATAAGAAATAAAACCAAAGCTTAACCTTCTAAATGAAGGATCATCAGGCCACATTTTGTGTGTATACACATACACACACACTATCCCTTGTTGATAGCATGACTCAGTTTCATGTACAAAGTAATTTTAGGTGCTACTGACCATTGCATAATTTAAAATTTAAAAAATATCTGATTATTGCAATGTTGGTGCAGTTATATATTATACTGGGATTAGTTTTTGACTTTAAATATGTAATTTAAATTAAAATGTGTTGTGTGTGTGTGTGTGTGTGTGTGTGTGTGTATATATATATATATATATATATATATATATATATATAATAAAAATTATTTTAGAGTTATGAATATTAATGTTTTTATTTTTATATTATGCATAAAGGGAGATTACTTTTCTTTAAAAAACAAACAAACAAACAAACCAACCATAATTTACATTAAAAATGAATCTGGATTAACACATTATTTAAGTATTTTAAGACAACTAGTTTTTCATCAAGACATAAGTTACATCTATTTCCTTCCTTGTAAGATTTGGCTCTTGTTATAACTCTTGTTACACCTGATGATAATAGGTGTATTAGCACCATTCTTTAATTGCCAGAAATATATATAAGAGTATGTCAAAAATTATCTTTCCTTTTGCCATAACATATCTTTGTTTGTCACATTGTCATCTGCTTGTGTGCTTAGAGTAGATACTATTGTGATCATATGATTGAAGTCTGAGCTTGATTGCAGTATGCACCAAAGAGGAACAAAACGTCATGATCCAATTTCAGTGGTTGAAACCATATTTCGGGGTCAGAAATTCATCTGAGGTTTTTAACATAGCATGATGTCAGTACACTACCATGTATGAGTGAATTAAGAAGTTTAAAAGTGGGTGGGCAAGTTTGATTCATGAAAAAGGAGCAGGGTGCATGTCATCTTCCACTACTGACGAGAAGATTCAGCAAGCTCGACAGATGGTAAGGGTGAACCGATGAGTTATCATCACTGCAGTAGCATGTTCTCTGTAGATTTGGATCACAGCTCTTTGTTCCTTTTTGGTGTACACTGCTAACAGAGTGGCCTCATCAAGGGTTTTTATATATATATATATACACACACATACACATTCTTTTTATAGATACAAATATTTAAGTAAATGCTCTGTTTATAATAAACGGTATTAAACATTTACTGGCCTGAATGTCTGAGAAATTTTCACAGAAAATATTCGTCCTCCAACAGGATTTGAACCTGTATCCTATACGGAACCATCATTTAGATTGACGTGCTTTTAACCGTTTTGGCCACAGAGGAGCTTTTGGTTAGCAAGGTTAAATTTACTGTATTTGAACTTCAAATTTCGACCTTGCTAACTGAACGCTCCTCTGTGGTCAAATCGGTTAACAGCACGTCAAGCTAAATGATGGTTCCGTATAGGATACAGGTTCAAATCCTGTCGGAGGACAAATATTTTCTGTGAAAATTTCTCAGACATTCAGGCCGGTAAATGTTGTTTAATACTGTTTATTATAAACAGAGCATTTACTTAATTATTTGTATCTATAAAAAGAATGTATAAACATAAAAATGTCTTAAAATAATTGTTGGACTTTGTCCATTTCACACACACACACACACACACACACAGATATATATATATATATATATATATATATATATATCTGGGACCCTTAAAATTGTATCTTGGATTGGTAATAAAAAGGACCACATGTTTTTTATCTCCTTATGCAGTACCTTAGAAATGACAAGAGGCTTCCAGGAAAGTTGTATGAATATTTGTTGTGCTTATGTATCCATCTTTTTGTTTCTGGAAATGAAAGTAAGATCCTTTGTCTGTCCCATCCTTAAACAATTCTGAGTAGGCACAATAGTGTTTTTGTGTTAAATTTTCCTCAAGTCAGAAATCAGTCAATTATGTGCCATGTGTGATACATGCTTAGGCGATCATGTATCTTTTGATACATGACTGATGAGGCAGATTTTTTTCCCGCAATAGGTTGCCATTTCTTTCTGCAGTAGACCAGTAGCCATCCACGGCTATAGGACCCAGTCTGTCCTGCTATTTATCCATAGTTGGGGGGGGGAGGAGAAGAGAAGGATTCATACCTTTCTCAAGGGTATTGGCATGTAATGGATTTGAGTGGAATTTGAACTTGGCTCTCAGATTTCTCAATCTAAGCCACTATCCACTGTGTCTTCCAAGTCAGAAACAATTGGTTAATCAATGAATAAGGGGTTTAGAAAATTAAAAAAAAAAATAATCATGTCTAAATATGATGGTTGATTCTCCTTAACTCTGCCCCTTACAGAAAGTCGTGCCCAATTTACTTTAATGAAGAAAAATAATTTATGTTGAGAAACTAATTCAACATTTAAAAAATAATACATCATTACAAAAGCTTAAAATTTATTCCAAGTGATGCCTTTTGACAAACTCACAAAAAAAAATCTGATTTCCAACAACACTTTTTTTAAAATTTAGAACCTGTCCATGTTTTAGTAAAATTCACACCACCAAATGTATGTAACATAGTAAAAATTTAAAGAATTGTTGAATGTATAAAATAGATGAGATTTTGTTAATAAAAAAATACTGATTCTTGTAGGTTTACAAAATAAATAAAAAACATAAATTGTAAGTAATGGTAATCTCAGTAAGCATTTTGTTTCATTTCCTAACTCTGGTCTGAGGAATTTCTGTTGACATGTAAAATGATACATTTCTGCAGTAATCACACCCTAGACTGCAAAGCTGACTGTTTTTTTAAGGCTTACAGCTATTAATTGTGCTGCAGTTTCTTTAGTCTAACTTAGTAATGCTGCTTGTAAACATTTTTTGATCATCACGTTGTTACTGTCATTTCTTATTGGACATATTTTTACTTTTTCTCCTGATCAATGTAAAACAATTTTTGGTCTTCAAAATGTTTATATTATTTTAGATAATTCTTCCCATTAAATTTTTAATCTTAAACTCAATATGGGCACATTGCCATTGGGTGAACTTGTCTACTGTGTACCAAGGTCAAGCATTGCAGAATGCTCTACACGTTTGGCCTTGTGCCAGACTAAAGTCTTGACATATTGGTCAAGCTTTTTCATGGCCTGATGTAAATAGGATTTTCTGTTTACTCACGAAAATATACATAGTTGCAATGTGTATCTATCTTTATAAACTGTTAAAGGATTTTAAAATAATCCAGCATTATTTATTAACTTAAAAGCTGCCCTATCAGGCTTATAGCTAGCTCCTGCTGAGGGCTCTCAATTGGGCCTTCATCACAAGAGGTAGGGAAGAGTAGATGTGATATGCAACAAACTACAGAAGAACTCAAAATTGATTTTGCAATTTTGATTTTACCCAAATTTATTTTGGAGTTATGAAAATTATTGTTGTACAAAAAATTTGTTGCAAAAAATAACGTAAAAGAAAAAAAATTGCCGAAAACAATTGTAGAAATGAAAACTTGAGAATTCATAATTTGAGGATTGTGGGTCCCGATCTGACCTGGAATGTTTTTAATTTGCTCATGGAGTCAGCCTGATTCCAAAATGGTAGGTGTAAAGTTCAAAAGTTGTGGCACACTGTCATTTGCATTTATTATAAAGATTACTATAAACATATTTAGTGGATGCATGTTTGAGTAGACATATTTTTTCTTTCTTAACAGTAAAATTGTTTTAGCTTTAAATAGGGCAACTGAACTTAGCTTTGCTGTAATGGCTTAGTGTGGCTTAATGGTAAAGCATGTGTGTCTTGAAAGCAGTTTTCCAGATTAAAATGGGAATATAGGTTTGTTTCTTGTTGAGAAGCATATATTATATATATAAGACTTTTGATCTGTAGTCTGGTAGGCATTTATTTCCCTGTTTGAAAAACATGTATGTCTACTCACACATGTACCCACTAAATATAATGTTTATAGTAATAAGCTCAAAGCACAAATCAACCTAAATTTACCAGCCAATATTTGCAAGGGAGGGATTGTCAATTTGCATAGTTGTGTTAATGTATCAGGTTCAGAGATAGCTGAATATTTGAGTAAAAAACAGCAGTGTACTCTGGCATAAGCCTAGACATATTTTCAGTGCTAAGTAGGGCTAATTCCGGTTATCACTTGAAAGTGTTGGGATCAGCATACATTAATTCCTACCAGATATCTTTCTGTAAGTAGGAAGAGTGGTTAATGGACTTAAATGTAATTAACATATAATGTTATATTTTCTTGCATGTCACATTTGTCTGGGTTTGTATATTTTTTAGTCACTACTATTCCTTCTCGTAGATTTTATTTGCTCTGACAAGGGGAGGGGTGATAAACTGCTTTTTTTTTTTTTTTTTTTTTTGTAAATCATGTATATAATAAATGCAAATGTCTGTCACACTTTTCAACTTTGCTCCTAGAGGTCAAAGCCCAGCATAACATATCCCATTTTGGAATCAGGCCAATTCCGAGAACAAATTAAAAACATTCTGGGCTGTGTCCGGGCATGCAATCCTGAAATTTTGAATTCCCAAGTTTTCATTACTGTGTTTTTTTTTGCATTAATGCAATACTTAAATGCATCAATTTTGGGTTCTTCTGTAGTTTATGGTTGCCTAACACATATACTCCTTCCTACCTATTGTGATGCTGGCCCAATTGAGCGCCCTCCACAGAACCTAGCTTAAATGCCACCTGATGGGGTAGCTTTTAAGCTTGTTATTTATATTTTAGTATTATCATTTTATGGTAATATATTTTTTTTGTTATCCACACATTTTTGTAATGAATTATTTATTTTTTTTTTTTTTATAAATTACTTTTTAATGTTCTACTTTTATTGCTCTAGTATAGTAATAAAAATATATAAGTCCATCTAACACTTTTCATCAAGTACCCAGATATGAAATTAGTTTTATGCAAAGCACTGGAGGGCAATACTTTGATTTTAGTCCAGCTACACAGATACTCTAATGATGAATAAAACTGTCAAGCCAATACTCCTCATTTTTGATAGATACTATGCTAGTTGATATAAATGGGAATGGGTGTCTATAATTTTGAGAAGAGTCATCAACACTAATTTCCATACACATGAACCCCTTTATGTATTTGATATTGTTTATACAATGTCTCCACTGACATACATTCTTGTTAAAAAACAAAAAAAATACTAACTTATTTCTCAAAGAAAAAAAAACATTTTTACATTAAATCTATGAAGAAAAGTTTGTCTGAATAGTGATAATGTTCACAATTGGTTGAGAAAAATTTAAAAACAGTCACTTTGTTATAAAAAAAGACAAGAGACTGTTTTTTTTTGTTGTATTTAGATTCTTTGTCAATTTGCATGTAAAATGTCTGATCACACATTTTTCTTTTTCTGTCAGACCTATTTTCTGACTGCATTTATTGAAATTAAAATTGTTCCCAAATTGAGGCTGTTATGTTAATTGCTATAAAGTGAACCTAAGTATTTGATCCAGACATTTTTTTTCTCTTGTTTTTTTTTTTGTTTTGTTTTCTATATGAGATGTGTGTATATCACAAAACAAGTAATAAAAGGATAGTCTTGTTTGTAATCTATATTATAATCATTTTTTTTTTTCATTTTATTTATTTAGAATAGTGAAAAGCTATTTGACACTATGTGGTTTATATGGTAGAAGAGGTTAATAATTCGTCATTGGGCATATCAACACTTGCTAATTAATATATCCTTGTCTTTTTTTTCTACTTGATCATACTTTTTGTTTGAATTTCTAGTATTAGGGGGTTATCATTTGAACTATTATGATTTTGGTTGTTTTTCTTCTGGCCTTCAAGTGCTTGCTCATTATGCTAAACTTTTACTTTGTTCTTATCCACAGTGTCTTGCCTGAGAATTTTTCTTGTCAGAATCGATTTTGCACATTTCTAAATATACTGTTCGTTTGTGCATTGAATACTGTTGCCATGTTTGCTCTGGTGCTCCTGATTTACATCTTGAGATTTGTGACAAAATCAAAAGAAGGGTCTGTAAAGTAATTGATCCTGACCAGTTATCTCAATTTCAGTAACTTTCTCATCAACATATCTGCTATTTCTAACAGTTCTTTATTCACACCTCCCACCTGTGGAACTCCCTTCTGATTTCTTGCTTCCCTGATAACTACAATCTTCAAAAATTTAAGTGCAATGTCAATTGCCATCTTTCACTTTCTTGAATCCTTTCCTCAATCCTCCTCATTCTCAGTCTTCTCTTTCATTTTCACTCCTTGTGACCCCTCCCTCGGTGTTCTAATGGCTATATCACCTTCCCTGGGGTGAAATGTTTAAAAAAAAAAATATGTAGCCTAATGGATTAAAGTGGTGGCTCATGAATTTAGTGATATAGTAATTGTGTTCAGTCCTTGGGTAGTGCAGACTCAGTGGAAGCAGCATGGGCAATAATTAAGCAGTACTAAATAAGAACAAGATGAGATTTTCTTGGACATGAACAGTGGAACAAGAACAATCTACAAAAGGTTAAAATTGAAATTCCTTGAAAGTTACTGGATTGATAAGTACTTGAAGATGGTTGGAGGGCACAACAGTTGAAATGTTATAACAAAGATGAGGACAATAGTCCAAAAATAGATGCTGAATCAGCTTTTTTTTTTTTTATTGCATCACAGTAATAAAAAATCAGGCTTCAGGAAGGCATTGGCGATTGACATTTTTGATTTTTGAAGATTGTTGATGTCAAGGAAGCAAGAAACCAGCAGAGAGTTTGAGAAGTTCAAGAAAAGAAACGATTAGAATAGAACATACGGTTGCATCTTTTGCTATTTCAATAGTAAAATAATGAGACCTACTTGCTAATCTAGTAGTACACTTAAATTCATGCAGTCTAGGTACCAGGGTGGAGAGATTATTAAAACAACTGCCATGAAAATATTTCTAGAAAAGACAGAAGGAAGTCCTGTCACAGCAGTGGGGAAAGTGACTGAAGTTGAGATGCCAGATCAGGGCTGATACCATTATAGACCATTCTTTGGATTTTGTTGAGAATCTTGAAATATATTACCAGAATACCAGACTACATATGGTAGAAAAATTTTAAATGGATTGACGAATGGTAGGTTTATAAATGTGTAAGATGAATTTTGCTGAGAAAAATTCTCTGGTATGATATAGTGAACCAACTATCTTTGCAGTAGACTCAGTAGTAGATTTAATATAATTGCTCCACTTTATGTTAGCAGAAAATGTGAGACCAAGAAGGCATAATGCGTTGCTCTCCTGGAGGTTAGCATCAGCCATACGGATAGAGGTCAGAAATGCCTATGAGGATTAAAGGATAGCAGTTTTATTTTGGGGGGCATTTAAATTTAAAAGCTATTTCTTGCTTCAGTTAACAATTGATTGGAGGTCATTTTTTTTTTTTTTATTTTTTTTTTTTTTTTTTTTTTTTTAGAGCAGCTGCCAATTTTACATTGTCCGAAGTGACCCATCAGATCTACTATTAAGACAGGAATAAATAGTTCTTATCGGTATAACTACAGAGTTGGGAACTGGTGACATGGGTCTGGAGAGTTGGGAATTGACAACATTAGTAATGAGGAAGGGGTCACTGATAAATGACTGTCCAAGGATAAAACATTGGAGACTCCCTACCCCTACATTAAAGTTAAATGATGTAGATGTGTGGCCATTTAACACAATCTTCTTTCTTTTGATATTTACTTGCTTGCATTAGTCATACCTGTCTAAATATCAAAAGCATCATATCTCTTGTTTCTTAGATTTGTGTATACAAGATGCTGTTGAAAAGTTCTTGGACCAACCAGAAAAAAATTATCTGATACTTGGTTAGATTTTGGGAAATGGGTCAAAGCAAAACATTTTTGGTATCCCCTCCTGCACAGATTTAGAATAGAAAATATTTGAATACATATACATTGTTTAAAAAGGAACACTGTTGCTTGCAGTGTACTTTTCACACCTGTTTTACTTTCTCACCAATAATAGATATGCATGTCTATACATTTTCTATTGTTTGTATTTCTCAGGTCTTTAATTAAACCAGTTGGGGTGGAGAGGGAGTTTGTTGTCTGTTTGCCTCAAAACAGTTCCTTCCTACCCACTGACAATACTGAACATTGGCATTGTTATTTGTCATTGTCTTTGAGAGCTGGCTACTTTTTTTTTATAAAGACATTTTTCTACCTTGTTCACTGAATTTAATTATTTCTGTTCCGCATATAATTTGAACTATTGTTTTAGTTTTTGCTGTTATATTTTTCATTTCAGCAGAAACTCTGGTTTGTGAAAACATAAGATTGAGTGTTAACATCTTGTTTTGGTCATCTTAACATGAGAACAGCTGAAATTGGAAGTATCATTTATTGAGAAATCAGTTTACATTGTTGACCTTACTTCTAGAATGTATTAACAGCCTCTAGCAAAAATCTAATCCTTATCCCTTTACCAGACAGATTTGCTGAATTTGGTCAGCCAAATGCAACATGGACATGATCAAAATCTGATATTAATACTTAAAAATGTCTGTACTGTACAGTTTAAGCATAAACCCTAACAGAATATATTTATAGCATAACATGTGTAAATAGCTCACAAATTCAGATTTGAGTTACCTTAAGTGGTAAAATTAATAAATAAATTCAGTTTGGAATTACTAATGTTCTAATTGAGATGATATTCTTCCAATTTCATCTATTCAGACATTAATCCAAGACGTTAACAGTCAGTCCTGGGGATCTGTTAAACTATGGTTTTCATGTTGAGGAGGTAAAAAAATAAAAAAAAAATATCAAGAAACTTTTAAATACAGTTGGATATAACATACGTTTTAGGAAGGCCAGAGAATATAACAGTCAAAATATTTTTGAAAACCAGAAAATAGTGGTAGAAAATGCATATCTGGAAGAACTTATTTTTCTGCAGAGCTGTGCCACTAAGAGACTTAAAACTAGAATTTTTGTTGAAATCTTCACAATATTTAAAATGGAGTCAACAATAAAATGGTGCTATATAGAGTAAATTTGGCCTTTACTTATATATTAGCCCAACCTTCATCTCTATATACCATATATCACAGTATGCTAAAAAAAGAAAAAAAAAAAAAACATGAGCAATGTACTGTGCCCTGCTTAAGTTTTAGTTATTGTTTAATTAGATTATATCAGTTGCAATTGTCACAAAAAAATAAATTAAAGTTAAACCTTTAATAAAGAATTGTTTTTAAACCATTCACCCTGTTTGATATTTAAATTTAACTTTTAAATAAATTATTTAATTTTTAGTAGTTGCTACCTGTTACTTCAGGTTGTCTATGATTCACCAAGATTGAAAAACAGATGGACACATGTACAACTCTAATTTATTTATATACAAGTATTTGTTATTTAAATCATTAAATTGTTTTTAAAATAGTGGACATATATGCTAAATAATAAAACTTAATTTTTCCCCCAAAATTAATGAAAATCTATTGTACTAAGTTACGCACCCTAGTAAAACCAAGTGTACTTTGTACTCCCCTACAGGTTTGCACTTCTCTCCAAACTTTGGTTTTGATTGGTCAATGTATGACTATTTTAGAGGGTATGACAGATGAATTAACAGAAATCACTGAATTTTCTATGATTTAATTTTTTTTTTTTTTTTCCTCATCACATTGTTAAACATTACCATCTATGTATAGACCTAGATGATGTCAGTTACTGTTTAACAATGCAAGTTAAAATGCCTTTTATAAATTTTACTTTTGGTGACTTCAATAGATGAAAATATCTTCCTATAAAACTTAATGAAAAGTGTCTGAATTTTTTTAATGAAACATTTTCCTTATTAAGTGCTGATTAGTTTCTTTTATTTACATTATTTCGACTGTTGTCCTTACATTTCTTGCCATATTCATGATATTTCAGCTTTTGTACACTCCGGCCTTCTTCAGGTGATTGGAATTTTGAACAGAACACTTTATTATCTTCAAGGACACATGGCCCAGTAGATAAGTGTTGGTTGAATCCAGTGACTTGACCCAAAGAGTTGTGAGTTGAATACCTGGCTACAGCTGAGGTAAACAAAAATTGGAAAGTTGAGTTAAAGGGAGATAACTGATACTGAGAAATTTGGAAGAGGCATAGCATATGGAACTAGAACAATCTACCTGGGTGGACAAAATAAAGGGTTCAAAATTCCAATCAAGTGAAAAAGGCCAGAGAATACAACGGATGAAATGTCATGAATATGGCAATGAAGATGAGGATAGCAGTCCAAACAATGTAAATAGCATAAATAATTACAGTACCTCATCTCAGAAATATAGGCAGGTTTTATTGTTTACTTTTTTTTAATCAAAGACATTCTGGTTGTTTTACATTCTACAAGAATTAAACAATATAGAAAATAAAAATAATTCAGCAAACTTGGACCTTTCATAAAAAAAAATAAAAATGGACTGTCAAAAGGATGTTTTTTTTTCTATTGACCATTATTATTCTAAATACCTTCACTCTTGGCAATATTTATTGTTTTAAAAAATGATTAACAGTGATTCAATAAAATCTAAGCAAATGAAAGTGAATTGATACATTTTCTTTGTTTTTGAGAATTAATAACAAAAGTAATAAATGTTATTAGATTGTTTATTTACACTATTATATTATTTATATAAATGGTTGGCAAAAGGTCAGCCAATTGCCCTCTGCTTCAAACTTTATAAAATTGTAAATAATAAGGATTCCCTTAAAGTTGGTTCACATATTTTAATAATTTAGTAAAGGGTAAATATTGCATTACATTAATTTCTAGAATGTTGTAAATATAAAATTATTGTTGTAAATTCTCAAGAACAAAAAAAAAATGTATAAATTTACTTTCATCATATTGTTAGGTTTTATTACAATTCCCATCATTGCTTTTTGAAACAAACTTTGCTAAGAATTGAATGCAGTTAAAATAATATCAGTGTCAATGGAAAAAAACTGTCATTTTGACACTGTTTTTTTTTTTTTTTTTTTTTTTTTTTTTTTTTTTTTTTGTGAGCACAAAGGTTCAAGTTTGCCAAAAATTCTTCCAAAAATGGTTAAACTGTTTAATTTTTAAAAGCAAGTAGAAAAAGCATGAAAGTTTTAATGGAAGAGCAGTTGCTTAGTGTTCTTGAAAAAGTGTCATCTCTTTGATTTTGTGTAATAATCAAACACGATGCCATTTTGTAGATGGACCCTTTGGAGATGTAGAAGATGAATTTGAATTCAAAACAATTGATTCTTTGTCACAACAGTGAATCTCAGGCAGTACAGACAAAAGGAAATGGAATTGGGAGTTCACAACCGATCTAATTTGGTGTGACCAAATATGACTGTAAATACCTAATACACTTGTTGGGTCACAATAGACAGTATGTCAACCGTGGTTAAATTTTTTTTTTACTTATTCATAACAATGTCTCATCTACATATTTTTGTAATTATGCTAAAAAAGATACAAAGGCTTAGCTCAAGGAGTGTACTTAGAATATTATATTGAATATTTCTTTAAAAACTGTATACTATAAAGTTAGTTTTTTTATAAATAGGCTTGGAAATTTATCTGATTACATGTTGCAATTATCTTTACTTGCATTTGCATAAAATCTTACAATTTTTTTTTTTTTTTAAACATTTGAATGATTGAACAATAACCTGTATACATAAGGCACCTCATTGCAGTATAATGGTTAACAAACTGGTTTTGCAAATTGTACTAACAAGTAGCTTGATCCTCACTTGGTGCACAATGCTTGAGCCAAAAGTCAGCTTACTATATCTAGTCTAATTTAGTGGCTTGAGGCTATATAGAATATCATACTGCTTCAACTATGAAGAATATCTCCAATATATATATATATATATATATATATATATAGTGTCATCTAAATTATGCAAACATGAAAATAATGTTGACATCTCATTTTAACAGATATATTTACCAAAATTACATAAAAATATCTTGAAATACTAGAATAAATTTATTCAATAGGATCGCCATTGGCTTCAACCGCAGCCTCTAGACGACTTTGGAATCTCCTGCAACTCTTCTGGATGGCCTCCTTGTTTAAGTTTGTGAATACTGCCATAATCCTTGCCTTCAGTTCATCTTTGGTGATATAAGGAGTTTTGTTGGGTCTCTCACTCAACTGCACCCTATACATAATAATTAAGGGGGTTGCACTCTGAGGAGTTATGTGGCCAGATGTAAAGGGTTATGTGGTTTCAGAAATTGTCTGACAGCTATGACTGGGTTCTCTTTCTTGTGTGGTATGGTGCAGAGTCCTGTCGCCAGACACAAGTTCTCCCAGCAGTCACCTTCTTGGCCCAGGGTAGCACTACTTCCTCAAGGCACTTGATGTAGGTCTTTTGAGTCTGAGGACTGTGAATAGATGAATGGAGGCATAATGTCACCATCAATAGTAATCACTCCAAACACCATGGTGTTGACTGGATATATCATCCAACTCTTTCTAAATCCTCTGTATTGTCCCCAGATTGACACCCAAACACTCTGCAATGTTTGTATTGTAGCTTCCAGCACAAATGTCAAGCAGTACAGCATGGCATTTCAAAATTTCTGGCAGACTGAATTGTGCCATGGTGTTCTTTTTATTCACAGATTGTGCACAACTGACCCTACTATAATGTGCAGTTGACAAAAACAAACAACACACATGTGCAAAAGTAACAATATAAAATGGCAATAATTTACTCATTGCACCATCTGTCTGTGTGTGTGTGTGTGTGTGTGTGTGTATATATATATATATATATATATATATATATATATATATATATAATTGGAAAGAATACAATTTATACTTAGAGATCAACTCTCAGTTTCCTGATTTCTCACTTGTCAGGCATCTGGCTAAGAATGATTGTATTAAGTACAGAATGTATTTCTCTACTTAATACATTCATTCTTATCAGAAATCTGGATGAATAAGAAATCACATTGGTTAACCCTTGATCAGTATTGTGAATGTTATTTTTGATTTAATAATTACTACTCTAGACAACTCTCCAGCACCTTATTAACAGAAAAAATTGTTTACCTTGATATGCATTGATTCAGATAATTTCATGTATGTTGTGTGTGTGTGTGTATATATATATATATATATATATATATATATATATATATATATATACACACACACACACGGTGCTGAAATGTTCTGTCCTATCCATTTACCAAAATTGAGTAACCAAACAAAATCTTTTTGGTTTTGTTTTTCGAGAGCTTCTTGATGCTTGTGCCAATAATTTTTCAGCATCCCCCTCTTATGTACTTAACCAGAAATACTTCATTAACACAAGGAACGTTTTTTTAATTAATCATTCTTGATTCTGTAGATGTGCACATAGGTGATCAGATAGGTACTGCAAGAAGTGTTGATAAATTTTTGACAGAGTGCTTTCGGCAATTTACTTGGCTATTTTCAAGATCCAAGATCTTAATCAATGGGTACAGAAGCTGTAATTGGTAATTTCAGAGTTAAGGTCTGGGATTTTGAAATTTATTTACCAAAAGTAGGAAAAAAGTAAAAAAAAAAGACTTGTATACATTATCTACTGACCTACATTCACTTGTTTGGAAGCTGGAATGTTTAAGCGAAAATCAAAGACATTCAGCAGTTTCTGTGTAATTAAATGACATAATCATTTTGTCTTCCTTTTAAATCAATAAAACCCTGTACTTTGCTTTTTGTTTCAGTCATGTTTTTTTTTATTATAAGATTTAATTTATTCTGAAAGAACTCCTTATTGAGCAAGATAAGTTTCTCCTTTTGTTGTTCTTCAAAATTTCACATCATTCAAGATGTAGGCACTTGTGGCTCTCTACAGATTTCTTTTTCTTATTTGAATTACCATGACTTTGGAAAGAGTGGAATGGTTTCCCATTCCTGCCTTTGTTTTTTGAATTTAGTTTTCCTTCTCATAGACTAGTTGCCACCCAAGGTTGGGGAGCTTGATCTACCATATTATTTAACCCGTAGCTAGAGCTTCATCTTTATTGTTACTGTTTTACCAGAACACTTGGCTGATGAACAGGTAAAGCAGCTAACATAAAAAAAAATAGCTTCCATTGTGACTAGAACTCCTTTTCTGACCCTTGTCTTGCATGGGTGTCACAGAAAGCTTAATTAAATGGGGTTAAAATCTTGGTTACATACTCCTTTTTGAAATTTTAGGCCTCTTTTATAATTATCTAGCAAAGTAGCTATCTAAAATTACTCAAGAAATATTCTCTTTAAGAATTGCTTTCAGGAGCATTTTTTAAAATTTTATTTTATGACTTTCTTTTTTATTTCTTGGACATTATACAACCAACTTAGGCTTTGATATTGAGAAAAGCAGTGAGATTAAAGATCATTCACAAGAATTCATGAGAAATTAGCTTCTTGGAGTTTCTATCACAGAACAGTCTCTGTTTGTTTTACTGATTGAAGTATCGATATACCCTGTCATGTCAACATTTCTGGTGTGTGTGTGTGTGTTTACATTTTTGATCTGGGAATAAGTGACTAGTAAGAAATGAATAATTCACCATACTTCAACTTTTATAAATTCATATAATACTAAATTTTTTTGTTTGTCCCCCACCTTACATCAGTAGTACAAGCCAGCCCAGCCTGTACCACTAGCATACAAGTATTTATCCACATGTCCATCTTCTTACAGACTGTGTGACACAAGTTCAAGGTTTAACATGAGTAGACATTCAAAAATTGCTCATGCCCCCTCAGCACTTCCCCTTTTGGAAACATTTCAGCCTCCTCCCAAAAGGGAAGTACTGCCTGGGTTGTAACAGGCACCCTAGAATTTGAGAATGTCAAACATATATAAAGGATTAGCTTTGCTTAGCTTTTTGGAATACATCTTTGGCTACGTCAGTGCATTATCAAGACTGTCATTAGTCCACCAAGAATTTTTCCTGATAAGAGGCTTTGCTATTGGATGTAGTTTATCATCTTACCCAGGATGCAGATGTAGTTTATTGTCATACCCAGGATGAGAGATAAGCTAGTCACAAAATTAATAATGAAAAAGGTTCATCTAAAAAAAAAAAAAAAACTTAGCAAATTACTTTAGTAAATGTTTATAAATTTATGAATAAAAATTATTTTCACATTTATTTCTTTATAAATTGGTAAATGATAAATATTGCATTGCATTAGTTTTTAGAATGTTTTGAATATAAAATTATTTTTGTAAATAAACAATCTAATAAATAGCGTTTAATATTTTTGTAGTAAATTCTTGAACAAAAAATGTATGAATTCACTTTCATCATATGTTTAGATTTTATTACAGTTCTAATCATTGCTTTTTAAAACAAACCTTGCTGATGAGTGAAGTTAGTTAAAATAATAGCAGTGTCAAGGGAAAAACTGTCCTTTTGTCACAGTTTTTTTTTGTGGGCATAAAAGTTAGATTGATATTTTTTGTAAGGAATGCTGATTTCCTTACACATTAACACACTACACCCACCAATGTCTGTCTATAATGTACTTCATCAGCAAAAATGAGAGTAGCATGAAGAGGCAGTTAACTTAGATGGAAAAAAAAAAACAAATAATTGAGATTCCAACAAAAGAAATTTTTGTCATAATTGCAGAAAACTATATCTTTAATTTTAAAAGGTCTAGGGCCTGTTTACAAAGTATTTGTATTTTTTATAAAGAACTCTGATAGAAAAATACATGTGGCGAAGTAGTCAGGCAGGTACACATAGCAGTTTAAAGCTTTAAGATTTTTCCCAAATTACTAATTGCTTTTTTGCTTTATACCATTTCCAATAGCAAGTGAAACTTGTACTGATGTTGGTCTTTTGTTGAAGTGAAGTAGCATCAAGCCAACTTTTAAGCTGTGCAAACACCTATTTATTTATATGAGCGAATGAAAAATTTATTTTTGTCTAATAATTCTTACCTCTGATATCATTAGGTTACTTTTATTGCTTTGTGTTAATTTTTATAACCTGGAGATAAAACCTTATCTTATTTGTTAAAATATTTTCAAATTCTGGTGTTTTTTTTCTTACCTGTATCAAGCTGAAATCTCAACAGGTTGATAGAAAAAAAAAAAAAAAAAAAAAACTTTGAGAAAAACAGATGATAGCTTCACAAACACTGGAAAAATTCTGCTGAGCTTTAATAGGGAGTAGTACCAAAAAGCTTTTGATTAACTCTTTCCAAAATCTGACCAAACAATGTTTTCATTTATTTTTATTTTTAAATTCTTCTTGGTTGGGCTGAGAACTTTTACTACACTCCTTTTTTTTCTTTTTTAACTTCTGATACTACTACTAGTAGTAGTAGTAGTAGCAGTACTATCCTTCAGAAAATGAAGCAGTAGGGATCTAATTATTTGAAAATGAGATGGCCCTTCCTGTTGCTTACTTTGGTCTTATAAATTGTCCTAATTTTCATTTCTCTCCCCCCCCCCATTTATGTCCTGTTGTTGCTGCCTACTGACCTTGTGGAAAAGAACTTGATGTGCACTGATGTGCTTAGACAATCCCAAAGTCCGTACTAATGGTAAATGCAGCAAAACAGGAAGCGTGTGTTAAAATACACTTGCATTGTGTCTCCACTGTTTGATAATTTTGTTTTCGTTTCTTCGCATATATAGACTCATTTTAAACTCAAGAACAATAAATTAATTTCTATTTTCTTATTTTATCACTGCATGAAGGAAGATATAAATTTGTATGTGCTTATTTTTAAGGAAATGATGTTTGGGAGCAACACTTTTTTCAACAAAACAAATGACTTTATAAAACAGTAACTTTCAATACTGTTTATTTTTTTTATTTTTTATTTTTTTATTTTTTTTCAAAGAATCATTAAAAAAAACGTTCTGTTTTTGTTTGCTTTCTTTCTCATTAATTTATTATACAAAAACATTTAACATTCTTGTCTGTATATACAACAGTGAACAGTCGTTAAACAATGAAACAATTGTATAGTGATTGTATTTTAAAATGTATTTTGGAGGATTCTGTTACTATTAATCCTCATAGTATTTAGTATTGTTGAAGTTATCGCTAACATTTTTTATTGTTTTACAAACTCTACATTTCGTTGAAACCAATCTCTGAAATTTGAAGCTGGTTTGTTTGAAAAATTTTGACAAACCCTACTTCAGTTTTTACACACACTAGTAAAACCAACTGTTCTTTGTAACCTCTTACCTGTTTGCACTTCTCAAAATTTGGTTTTGATCGGTCAATGTATGACCATTTTAGAAGGTTTGATGGACTAATGGAAGTCACAGGACACATGGCCCGATCCAAAGATACTGAGACATCCGGAAGAGGAGTGGCATGTGGAACTAGTCAAGTGAAATGAAGGGTTTAATTTGAAATTCGAATCACCCAAAGAAGTATAGCAGTCTAAATGTTGTAAATATGGCAGTGAAGATGAGAACAGTTTGAACAATGTAAATAGTGTAAATAGATTGAGGTGTATTAGTTTGTGTTAAGTCATTTCTAAGTAGAGTGGGCATCTTCAATTTAATATATACAGTAGCGTCCAAAACTAAGGGACAAAATTTTGAAACCTAATATTTGTTAGAAATAACAACTTTGAAAAGCTGAAATTTTGACAACTGGTAGTCGTTATCATCCATAATAACATACTAAAATTTGAATCATTTGCAAAGGATAGAAAAAGAATTATAACATTTATTTATTTTCAAATTTGGAACGTTCAAAAGTAAGGGACAAAATTGAGAAAAACAATGTAAACGGCAAAAAAACAATAAAAATACATGTACAATCAATATTTAGTAAATGAGCCCTTGCTCTCAATGACAGCTGCACATCTTCGACTACAAGAACGAATCAGTTCTTGACAATCCTCGATACTAATTTTAGACCATTCTTCTTGAAGCTTCACCCACAAATCCTCCGTGTTAGTGGGATTTCTTTCCATAACTTTCACTCCTAAGGTTTTCCAAAGATTTTCTATTGGATTTAAGTCAGGACCTTGCGGTGGCCAATCCATAATTTCCAAATCTTGCTCGCTAAGGTAACTCATTACCACCTTTGCCTTGTGACATGGGGCATTATCTTGCATAAAGGTAGCCCTATCGAAACCTGAATTCTGTATGATTGGCACAACATGATCTTGAACAATGTTTTTATAGATCTGCACGTTTACACGAGTTTGTAACCGGACAAGAGGCGTTGTACCTTGGCTAGAATACATTCCAAATACCATGACGCTTCCGCCCCCAAACTTGACAGTTTTCTTAGTACACTTTGCACTTAATCTTTCACCAATATGTCTCTTTACATTGTTTTTTCCATCATTTCCAAATAAATTAAACTTGCTTTCATCACTGAAAAATACTTTTGCCCAATTTTCATATGTCCAAATTACATACCTGTTTGCAAACTCTAATCTCTTCTTCTTCTTCAAACTAACAAGTGGTTTCTTCCCTGGGGTTCCATTAAACAGCCCTATTTCTTGCAGTCGTCTAGAAACGGTCTGTCTTGACACATTAACACATGAGGTACTATTCATAACCCTTTTAATTTCTGTGCAAGACTTAAAACGGTCCTTTAATGACATACGCTGCATTATTCGATCTTCTCTTGCCAAAGTTTTGCGGGGTCTGCCGGTTTTTAAAAGCACAAACTATTTTGCCAATATCATTGTAGGATTTAACAACCCTGCCTACAACACTCTTGGAACGTTTCACTTTCTCTGAAATCTCTCTAATGGTGTGCTTTTCCTTGTGTAGCTTCACAATAGCTTGTCTCACAGAGTAATCAAGTTTTTGGCGTTTCGCCATGGTGCCGGCTGATGCAACGTTTACAAATGACTAAGTAAGACTTATTCTTTAGAGGAAATCAAAAAATTTGAATATAGCATACTGTTTACATTGTTTTTCTCAATTTTGTCCCTTACTTTTGGACAATCCTATTTTGAAAATAAATAAATAATTGTTATAATTCTTTTTTTATCCTTTGCAAATGATTCAAATTTTAGTATGTTATTATGGATGATAATGACTACCAGTTGTCAAAATTTTAGCTTTTCACAGTTGTTATTTCTAACAAATATTAGGTTTTAAAATTTTGTCCCTTAGTTTTGGACGCTACTGTACATAAACTGTTTTGCACTATTCTGAGAGATTATGAAAATCAAATTTTTCTCAATATGAGAAAAAATAACAAAAAACAATCAAATTAATCCCTTGATGTATGTGTTGGGGTATGGGCTGATTGAAAGATACTCAAATAAAAATGCAACCTATCAAATATACACAAGTAAAATATCACAAGAAGACATTGCCTTCCAGTCTTGACAGTTCAAAAGTGTCCCCAAGGACTTGTTGCTGAAGAATTATTTTCTACACTCTAACCTCTTTCTCACAGGTGGAATATGGTGTGTCTGTCTCACTGCTCTATTGCTACTACCATGAAAAATGCTCAGATGAACTGCATCTCCTGGTTCCACCAGGCCACTTACATAGCAAACCACCCACGTTCCCTTTGTATTCCATTTGAGTTCACTCAAATAGCTTCTTCCCATGAACCACTGGCCTATGGAAGACTCCCAAGAGGATGTTTCCCTGATCGCAAAAATCTTAACCTGTTCAAGTCTAGTGTTAACCATTATCTTCCCTTCCTATCCATATATACCCCTTAACATAACCCTCTACCTCAAGTGGCCCCTAGGCCTTTGTACATGGTGAACCTTACTGGAAAAAAAAAAATACTAATACCATTTTGGCATTAATGACCTATACCAGTTGATATACTGGTAAAATAACCAATCTGATCAGTTTTCAATGGAACAGGGATAAGGGTCTTTCAAGCTCTCCTGTTAACTTTAAATGCCCAGTTCCGTATTTTAAAAAGCAACCAAACCTGTTATTGAGTAAGGCTTTTTAAACATTACAGCTTGTATTTTTATTTGCTCTTCTCCACACACAGATTTTACCATCTGAGTCGAGTCCATTCTAGTTTAACTCATCTGAGCAGAGGCCAGTGGATTTAACTCTGCCTCAATCCTTGGCATTCCAATTTTTGTTATCTGCATCTGTTCAAACTAGCCTTTAAATTAGATTTAGCAAGATCAAGGTTCTTTTTCATAAAACTTCATGACAGTATATGTCAATGTATTCTTATAGCACATTTTGCATTTAATTCATTATGCTTTGTTAACGTATAGTAAACTAATAAATCCCAAACATTACTTCATTCTGTCAGAACTATTTCTATTTAATACTAATAGGATTATGTACAGTATTAGTATTAATTTAAAAATGATTTTGTAATGGTCTCATCAGTTACTAAAGAAATAACCAAGATACCCTACAACATGTGCACACACAAAGAAAAAAAAAATCAACGTCACACCAATAAAAAGTATGTAAATTATTTGAACTTAATATAAAAATAATGAAAATGAGAAAATTGACCAACATTTTACCTCTTGACTTGTGAACCAAACAATTACACAAAAGTTTGTGAATGAAACTCTGGAGTAGAGTTGTTGAATACAATAATATCAATCAGCTAAAGTGAAAAATTTTATATTAAGAACAAGCCAAAAACAGTGCTATGTCTGTATGCGTATTTCTCCAAGAGAAAAAGATTTGAACAATGGTGATGGAATTGTGTATTGAATACGTCAAGGAGTATAATGTTTAACAGACAAGGATGACTGCAATCGGGATCAGTGTCATTGTAAACTCCACAAATTGTTTTATCTGTATAGTATATGCTTAGTTAAGGCAATATATGGTTTGGAATTCAGAATTCTTTTTATCTTAGACTGAAAAGCCCAGTCTGCCCTTCTATGTGAGCCATAGCTAGGGGTATATTAAAAAAAATATTTAATTTAGTGATCTAACATATTTTATTTGCTTTTTTTCTTTTTTCATTACGTAAAAGTTAAAATATAATTTTTATAGTTTTTTGTATATAATTAAAGCAAAAATAAGCTTAAAAACTCTTTTTAAAAAAACTTTTTTTTAAACTGTTTAGCATACAAATCTTATGATTTAAAGAGTTAAAAAATAAAATTGACACTATTCTGTCTTTAGTGATCACTAAGAGAGGATTTGGTAAAAGAACACTTGTAAAATCAGCATCTATTTGTTGGCTTTTGCTAATCCAGATTAATGAGCTTTAAGTCTTGTTTATCTTGAATGTAATTAACAAGGAAGTAAACTGAAAAAAAATTTCTTCTTTTGAGATAATTTGTTGCCTGATTAAAGTGAAGTTCAAGAAAACAGTTCCGATCATTTGGTGACAAACACCTATTCTTGCAACTAAAGCACATAAGGTCTTATTGCAATAATATATAATTTGACAGAATTTTGGATCCATCACTTCCCATTCTGTTAACAAGGGTGTACAAAACGTTGTATGCTTTTTAATCTGTCTATATTTCTGAGATGAGGTATTGTAATTATTTACACTATTTACATTGTTCAGACTGTTGTACTCATTTTTGTTGTCATATTCACGACATTTCAGCTGTTGTATGCTCTGGCCTTTTTCAGTTGGAATTTCGAACTGATCCTTTTATTTTCATTCACCTGAGTAGTGTTTTAGGGAAATAACTGAAACTGAGATATCCAGAAAAGGCATGGCACGTGGAAGTAGAACAATGTGCCCTGGTGGATGAAATAAAGGGTTCAGTTTGAAATTCCAATATGTATCCACCTGAAGGAGGCCAGAGCATACGACGACTGAAATATCATGAATATAAGAGTACAGATGAGGGCAACAGTCCAAACAATGTAAATAGTTTAAATAGCATTTTAATCTTTGAATTATTCATGTAAAAAGATAATCAGAATTATGAATTCTGGAATCGAAATATGACATGAATCAAAATAAACCTGAAAGTAACTTTTTTTATCTTATTGTTTAGAAGTAAAGTTAACTATTGTTATGCTGACTTATTTTGTCTTATCTTTTAATAGTTTCTTTACTAAATTTATTCCAAACACTGTAATTGCAGAGAGAACATCAGTTATTGTTAGAATGTAAATTTACTCGAACATTGTATCACAGTTTGCAATTTTGGTTGTTTAATGACACTGAGTAATTATTTGGTAGTCATCTGTCAGTTTACTTGTACCGATAAAACAATATCACTGAAATATTTAACTGATCTTATATTTGCATGGTACTTATAAAAATAATAAATTTCTTACATTTTCTTGCTTATGATCAAAAAAGACATTTGGACCTCTCTACCTTAAAAAAAAAAAGAAAAAAAAATCCCATGGGACAATACTCTGGTGGATTAAAGTGCTACTTTGTGACATAGTAAATGTTAGTTCAATCCCTGGGCCAGGTAGTACAGACTTGGTGGAATCAGGATGAGTAATGACTGAACAGTACTAAATAAAGAACAAGATGATAAATCTGTAGGCATGGGCAGTGGAAGGAGGGCAATTTTCCACTGTTGATTAAATAAAGGGTTCAGTGTGAAATTCCCTGAAAAAGATCTGGATTGACAAAACTCCAGAAAAATGCCAGAGAGCACAATGGCTGATATGTTGAGAGATTATATATATATAATGAGAGAGAGAGAGAGACACACACACTAAGATCAACACCCAATTGGCGAGTCTTTCAGCCTTCAACACAATCTTTAGGCCATCTCACATATTTTAGGTTACCCATAAATATCAGTCAGTTATGTGCCATGCGTGATACATGCTTGATACATGCTTAGGCGATTCATGTATCTTTCGATACGCGACTGACGAGGCAGATTTTTTACCGCAGTAGGTTGTCATTTCTTTCTGTGGTAGATCAGTTGCCATCCAAGGCTATAGAAACCAGTCTGTCCTGCTATTTACTCATAGCTGAGTGGGAGAAGAGGATTCATACCTTTCCCAAGGGTATTAGTATGTAAGTGAATGTAATGGATTTGACTTGAGTTTGAATCTGACTCTTTGATTCCTTAATCCGAGTCACTATCCATTACTCCACCATGCCTTCCCACCCATAATATAGCATCCCTTAAAACTATATTTTTAACGTTTTATATATGTATACACATACTTTGATCTTTCAGCATCATCTTTAAAGCAAGTTTATTAAACACAATTCTGAAAATCTTTTCTTACTAAAGACTTGTTCCTTTGATTGTTTTTCTTTGAGATTTCTCTGAATTTATTGATTTTTTTTTTTTTTTTTTTTTTTTCTCTTCTCAATCAATGAACAAATTAATTGCTTTCAATGACATTGACTGTCGTTTTTTATTTTAGGACCTGTTGGACAAGATTTTGCAAAAGATGATAGTTAATTTTTTTTTTCATTAAAGATTTTTTAGGAGTGTTTCCCTTTTAAATCTTTGAGTGTTAAGAAAAACACACACACACACACATATATATATATATATATATATATATATATATATATATATATGGTTGCATGGATAGTAGTTTGTAACTCCAGGTTTCATGCTTTCACATTTGTCTGAAGATTGCGAAAGCCTGGGTTGCGAACTACTATCTATATAACCGCATATATTAGCTCTATCATAGATATTGAGTACTTTTCACTAAATACCCCCCCCCCCCACACACACAGAGAAAATGAAGAACAAATAAGAAACACAAGTTTTTTTATAAATTCTTTATTCTATCATACTCTCTGCTTCCATTCCACATTTGATCCCTATTCTCACAACAAAGTGGAAAAAGATTTTGTACCGCATTTTGTCCTTTAGGGCTTAATTTCCCTAAAGTTGTTCTTGTTATATATATATATATATTCAAAGATTTCTTAGATTCCCATGATAGCCTTATGTTTTTTGGAAGATTATGCAAGAGTTTTGTTTAACATATGAAAATTAACTTTATTTTTTTCTTTTTCTTTTTAATCATTTCACCCCAGGCAAGGTAATAAAACCACTAGGACACTACTATTAAAGAGAAAGGATAATAAAAGAATAAGACAAAAGATAATGATTGACATTGCATTTAAATATTTTGAAGATTAAAGTTGATTGGAAAGCAAGAAGCCAGAAGAGTTTCACAAGTGAGAAGAAACTATTAGCATGTTGATGTTTTTAATCAAAAGCAAGGTAATAAATCCACTAGGATGCAAGAGATTACGGAATGTTAGAGAATATGAGAAAAAAAAAAGCTACTATTAAAGAGAGAGGACAATAAAAGAATAAGACAGAGGATAATGATTGACTAATGGTCTATAAGACCAAAAATGGTATTAATTTTTTCTTTCCAACATGACAAAATCCAACCTATTTGTAATAAACAAATGTATGCATTAAATATTTTAAATGTTTAAGATTTGTTAGAATAAGTTTTTTTTTTTTTTTTTTTTTTTTTTTTTTTTTAGGAGGGGGAAGATGTGCTAAAAAAAAAATGAAATTGTCTTCATAATCCCATGTCATTTGCTTGACTGGTTTTAGCTTTGTATTGTGGAAATCACTTGTAAAATAACTTCTTTTTTTTTTTTTGTGTGTGTGTGTGTGTGTGTGTGTGTGTAGTTGTTTTATTTTTCCTTGATATTCAAATATTCACTGCTATCTTAGATATTTGAATATACAGTGCAACAATAAAATAAGCATGTTCTTTGCTTTGTTTCTGGCTTTCACCAGTCCTCTAACATTTATCATAGTTATGTTGACTTACTGTAAAAGGCACATCTTATGATGTTTTGGCTGTTGTCCCCTCTGGCTTTCTTCATGTGTTTGTCAATTGAAGTAACCTTCATGGAATTTTACACAGAACTCTTTATTTAATTTATTAGGATAAATTGTTCTCGTTGCATTGTCCATGTCTGGGGATATCTCCTAAAATTTTATTTGTTTGTTTTTTTTTTTTTTTTTTTTTTTTTTTTTTTTTTTTTTTTTTTGGTTAGTGTTTGCCTGATTCAACTGATTCTAAATCTTTGCTACTTGGCCCAGAGATTGAACTCAAAATTATCATGCCACCAAATTCACAAACAAATGCTTTAATCTACGAGGACTATGGTCTCGTAGTAATAAAGATTCAGGTATTAGTCTGAATGTAAATAACTTTGCATCCTAGAAACTCACACTCCTTTTTCTTTTTTGTATTTTATTCCAGAAGTCTACTGTACTTTTCTGTTTGTTTACTTTTACCTTTGATATTTAAAATAAATTGGTTCTTGACTCTAGTTCACCATGGCGTTATAGTTATAACTGTAAAATTGGGTGCACATTTTCGCTGGTTTCTGGGCTATATGAATTTAATCTAGCTACCAGGCTGGCATCTCAGTCCCACCCTTTCACTGTCAAAATGGTTAAATGTAATTGTCGCTTCTACTCAAACAGCTTCTTCTCCCACACTTCCTGTCTGTGGAACTCCCTTCCTCTTACTTGCTTCCCCGATGACTATAATTTTTAAATATTCAAGTGTAATGTCAATTGATATCTGACACCCTGAGGTTGTTTCCCGTCCTTCTCTGTTTTCTTTCTTTAAACACGCTTCTTTACTCTTGTTCTCAATCATCTGTAACCCCTTGCATGCTAGTGGCACTCCCGCCTAGCTTGGGGTGAATTGCTTTAAAAAATTAAAAAATGTCTGGGTGCCAGGGTCACCATGTCACACAAAACATGTGGCAATGGACATGTTAATATCCTTTTGATATCCTACATGAAGTGACAAAAAGAGTCATTTTTGATGTGTACTTGATAAGAGGAGGCACGGTGGAGTAATGGATAGCAGCTTGGATTGTGTAATCGGAGTTCGAATTCCAGTTGAATTCATTACATTCACTTACATGCTAATACCCTTGGGAAAGGCATGAATTCAGCACCCTAGCTATGGGTAAATAGCAGGACAGACTTTGATGGCAACTGGTCTACCACAGAAAGAAATGGCAACCTACTGCAGGGAAAAATCTGCCTCGTCAGTAATGTATTGAAAAATACATGATAGTCTAAGAGTATATCATGCATGGTACATAACTAACTGACTTGATAAGAATTAAATTAAACACAATATAAACTTTTTTAGTAGAATTATTGAAGTGAACTTTTTTTTTTTTTTTTTTCTTTTTTTATTACATGGTTAAAAGGAAAAAAAAACAAAAAAACTTACTCCTTTGGCAGAAGAATGAACACTATGAGTAATGAAGTAAGTTTTGAGACAACCAGAAATAAAAGATATCTATAAATTTAATCTTTTGTTAAGACAGTGAGTTTAAAACTTTTTAGAAAAATAAAATGTGTGTAAAAGTTGGACAATAGCCATGGGAGTACCCAGCAGTAGGATTCATTCAATGTCAATATGTTTTTGAGCTTATGTTTGGTAAGCATCATTCTGACAAGTGTCTAAGTGGATTCAAGTAGGATGAACTGATGTTTGCCTCTGTCTTCTCACCACAAAAAAAATTTCATGATGTTGATGGCTCCCCCCTACTCATCACCTGATGGTATTTGTCCTCTCCTTCCACACACTTTGAATGTCTGATAATACTCCCCCCCCCCCGCACACAATTTCCATTATGGTGGTTGATTTCATTGCATGGCGGCAGCTACCCTGGCCACTCCAAACACACTGGGTTTGCATGATGGCATCAGCCCCCCCCTCCCCCCACTTCCTAAACACATTGGCTTTATGTGATGGTATTTGGCTTCCCTCCTTTCTAAACACACTAGTTTTATGAGACAGCTTCTGCCCCTACCCCCTACTTCCTGAACATTTGTTTTATGTGATGGTGTCTCTCCCCTCCTTCCTAAACACACTCGCTTTACATGACATTTGTCCCCCCCACCAAAAAAAATAAAATAAAAAATGAAAAACTCTGCTTTACATGACAGTGACTGCCCCCCACCTTCCTAAGCACACTCGCTTTACATAATGCCGGCTGCCTCCCACCTCCTAAACACTTGCTTTACAGACTGTGTCTGCTGCAACACCCCAAACACATTCACTTTCTGTGCCGGCTGTCTGCTTTCCCACCACACTTTTAGAAGCTAATAAATGTATTTTTATTTTTTCTAACAAATTTACTAATTGTTTTTGACCTTCAAATTTCCTTGTTATAATTGCAAATTTGCTATTAGTTTGATTAGTTAATAATGCTACAGACTGTAAATGTCTTTCAAATATTGACATTTGCTGATGATAAGGAGGCACAAATTGATACACTCTTCTGTTTTTTTTTTTTTTTGTTTTTTTGTTTTTTTAATTCTCCCAGTCCCCTGGGTCATCTTAAGAGCTTTGTTTCTAATTTGCCCTACCTTCAAACATAATTCACAAATTTAAGCTGCTTAACTTGCATCTTTTAGTTGTTGACTTCGCCCTTATCCCCACCTCTGCCTTATTTCATCTGCTTGACTATTTCAGTTTGTATTGTAGTAGATGACTCACCTGGCAGGGTTACCTGCCAAAACCCAGGTTAAAATAACTTTGTTAGATTCACTGAGTTAGCCATATCTAGGTGTCCAGTTGAATATTGTTGTCATTTTTGTTTTCTCTGTCTTGGCATAAAACAAAAATACTACAGAAAAATCTCATTTAATCTTTCTTTGTGTAACCTAAACAGAGATCCCTTATTTTTAAGAAACAAAAGATATCAGGGGTGGGGAATAGAAAATATTTGGATTATAAGCTTACCCCTTGGTAGATAACTGGAACCAGAAAGTTATGGTGGTTATGAAATAGAAAAATATTTCCCACTTGCTAATAAGTATCTTACCAATGTAAACAAAGTAGTTATATAAGCTTCAGGGATGAAATCTCATTAATTATAGATATTTTATCCGTGTATTTTTTTCTTTCATCAAGTGGTGGTTTCTCCAACAAAAGAGGTTGCAGGTTTGATCCTTATCAGAGCGCACATTTTCTTTAAGGTTTTTGGAATGTGCAGACCTATAGATGTAATACACACTGTTTAAAGTAAAAAAAAAAAAAAAAAAAAAAAAAATGGGGTAATCTTTCAAACACGAGTATCTGCTAAATAATGACATTTGAAATAATAAAAATTTTGGATTATTATGAAATAAATTCATTAATTCTTTAGAAATTGCTGTACACAGTATTATTTTGCAGCTAAAGTTCATTTTAATCCAGTTAATTATGTTTGATTTGCACTCTCTCTTGGAGTTAGTATGTTTTCATAACATAAAGGATTTTGCTCAGGCTATATTTACTCAGGGTTGTTTCTCTGGAAACCAAATGCTATAAAATTTGCAAATAATGTATAGTATATTATAAATAGTATCATTTAGACTTTAACAACACTTGGCTTAATAATATTGAAATCAGGCTGTGTAGTGTAATAGATAGTGACTCCAAATGAGAAATAGTGGGGTTGAGTATGTTACATTCACTTATCTATAAATATCTTTAGGAAAGGTATGAAACATCTCTTCTACCCGCCTTAGCTATTGGTTAAATAGTAAGATGTGCATCTAAAAAATCATGTTATCTCCAAAAAATTGTTAATGCAATATTCACTTGCAAAAGAATTATTCTTACAATGCAAAATGTTTCAACTTTAAATAATCCACAAAAGGTTCATAAGCTATTTAAAACAAACAAATCAGTCAAATAAAAACTATGGAAATCAGTCATCATTGGAACTAAATTTGCCAATTTTCCATCACTTCAAACTTTTCATTGAAGTCTGGTTTTTCCTAATTTACAGTTCAGTTGTCATGTCATTTAACCCTTTAGCATTCAACATGTTCAAACTTGTCCTCGTAAATATCAGCTCTTAAAGTCTCAGAGAGTATACATAGGTAAGTTGGATATTGGAAGCTAATAGTTATAGGTTGGAAGCTCAAGTCGCTCATCTCTTGATGAAAATCAAAATATATTGCTAATTTAAAAATAACATCAGCACTATATGGAAATTGTTCAAGCCAATTCAATAACATTTGCCCCCTCTATTGTCAATGACTGTTGTTAGATTTGGTTGTAAAAGATAATTTCCTTTGAGGATCTGAAAATGACTTCCGACTATTATTAGGTGGTTAATAATACGGTATAGAATAAACACGGGTAAAAGACTAGCATTAACCCATTAATTGTTGTATGATGGGAATTTCCGTCATTGCTGTCCGATGGCTCGGTTTCTTCTACCTTAAATGGGTTAAGATTAGATAAGAACTTAGTTATGACAACTTTGGTTAAAACGAAAGAAATGATCTCATGGCATGGAATATAAAGTTTGACTTTTGTTTATAAACTACTTTTTTTTTTTTTTTTTTTTTTTTTTTGTAATTGGATGTTTAAAATAGAAAATAGCAAAGACAAGAGTAAGCCTCCCATTAGTACTGTGAGTCTCAATTGAAGTCATGGCAATTCATAGATAATAATAAAAGAAAAAATCTGTAGAGAAGACAACAGGAAACCACTTTGATGCCCTTCCTAAAATATGACAAGTCACTGATAATAAAGAAATCTGTAGATAAGGTACCAGAGGGTGGGGGGAACCAGTCCACTACCTTTTCCAAGAAGTCAGGGCAATTGATTATAAAGAAAAGCAATCTGTGTTGAGTCCATGTGATCGCCTATGTTCTGAAAGAGCATGTCATTAAAAAAATAAAAAAATACTAGAAATCTAAAACTGGATTTACTTCTGTGAAGAGAGGAATACTTATTGACCGATTTCTCCAAGTAACAGGTTTTTAGAGCAATACATATTTATCAGAAGTTGGTTTTAGTGTTTCTGTTGTAAAAGGTTTATTACAATGTCTCATTTGAGAAGAAAAATGCTTTTGATATTTAAAAAAAAAAAAAAAAAGATTCCTGGAATCCTTTTAAAACCTGTAACAAGTGTTTTGGGACAAATTCTTTTCTTTAAAATATTGGCTTGTCATGTGTATGAAAACAGTAACATGTAAACAAAGTAAGAAAGTTGGTAGTTGTATAATTATTTGTCCTGAACACTAGGAAAACATTCTTTTGAAAAAAAATTCTTAGTTAACTCTCTCAATGCTGCATTGTTGCTTGGCTGTACTGGTTCATTTGGGAGAAAATAGGAAATTGTCATTCACTGAAAATAAATGACTGTAAAGATGTTGTGGGCAATTTTTCATGGGTGCGGACCTCCTAATACATCATATAATTAAAATACAAAACAGATGATGTATGTTGATATATATATATATATATATATATATATATATATATATATATATATATATTTTTTTTTTCTGGTATAAAAGTAACACAAGTACTAGGGACTGATATTTCATGGTGCCTTGAAAACATATACATGCATTGACAACCAGTAATGTTTAGTTTCGTAAAGACATATGTCTGTATCAGTAGAAATGTTATTACAAGTGTTGACTGATAAGGTCTCTAATTTTATAAAACAAGTTTTAGACTATATAAAGTAAATTTATTTCTCTTACAAGTATATTTATTGGCATCATCACTGTTTGATGCTACATGTTTTTCCAAATGTTCTATTCGCGTTTTCATTCCATCCATCAAGTAAGTTTGATTTTTCATTCAATTATGCATAATAATCTTCAACATTGAATGAAAACTGTTGACTTTCAACATTTCTTTCAATTTTAAGAACTAGAATTTTATTTACATGCAAAGTATTGTTCCTGTTTTTGTTGTTGTCACAAGGTTTCAGTCAGTGTGCTCTCTGGAATTTATCCGATTTTCGATCCAAATAACCTTCAGGTAATTTTGAACTCATCATATTTCTATTGCATTCAAGTACACACAGTCTAGAACAGGAACAGTTCACCTGTAGATTAAATAAAGGGCTCAGTTCAAAATTCCCTAAAGGTTACCTGGATCAACAATGATGAAGTCTGCAGGACACAGTGGCCAAAACATGGATCATAAATCCTCATTCCAGAAATTCAGAGTGAAACCAGAATTTTGATGGGTATCAAATTGGGCCTGTCTAACAATTCAACATATGTAGTAAAAACATTAAATTATGTGGTTTGGCATAAAGTAACCAATAATTTCTCTCCTGTCTGGATTGCTTTAATTTAATGTCCCAAAAATTTGTTTTATTTTTTATTTTATACTGAAAAAATATTTTTCTTTAGTTCTAGCCCAATTTAGTAATTGGGCTAGAACTAAAGAATAGCTGTTCATATCTGCCTATTTACCTATCGAGAGTATGTATAATGTAATGCTCCACTCTTATGATTTTGGTTACTGATAATCAACCCCAAACTAAACTATGCATAAGTTTTTTTTTTTTTTTTTTTTTTTTTTTTTTTTTTTTTTGTGGGTTGTAATAAATCTGTTTTATCCCAGGCAAGGCAGTAAAACTACTAAGACACAAGGGGTTACAGGCTGTGGAAGAATTAAGAACAGAAACATTACTATAGAGCAGGTAGAGAAAAGAGTAATCAGGAAGACAGTAGATAGTGATTGACTTTAAATCTTTGCAGATTAAAGTTGGCTGAAAAGCATGTAGTTGGAAGGGAGATCCACAAGCAAAGAAGTGTGAGAAAACAAAAACTGTTAGCATAGAATTTACTCAAGGCTGGGATATGGTTTTCCAAAGGTACAATGCACTGGGAATACCTCCCCAGGTTGATAACCATCAAGAAGTCATCTCTACAGCTAAATCAACCATGGTGAGATTCGAACTGGAGTCTCATGGCAAGAAACTGAATGTTTTACTCACTCTCATTAGTTTCATAGAGGTGAGATAGATATCAGGTCATCACATAAGTTCTGTCCGAATTTTAACTTTTTGTTAAAATGAACGAAATTTAAAGAGTATTTTATAATGTCTAATGGAGCTGAACATTATTTTTATGTTTAGATGCATTTAAACTGATCAAATTTTATTTCAGAGAACAATAAAATTAAATTTTGTTTGATTAAAACCTTTCTAACATAGAAGTACCCAAGAATCATTTGAGGCACATAATGCTTTATGAGTTCAAGAAAGGAAACTCAGTAGCTGAAGCGGCTAGAAACATTCACTCAGTTTATGGAGAGGAATGTGCGAATGAAAGAACTTGCAGAAAGTGGTTTGCAAAATTCAGAGGTGGAGATTTCACCCTTGAAGATGAAGATCGAACCGGATGTCCAGTTGAGTCTGATGAAAAGCTTCTTGAAGCAGCCCTTGAAGAAAATCCTGCTTTATCAGTTGAGGAATTGGCAGTGGTTCTCAGTTCAAACCATACAACTGTTCATTCTCTTCAACAACTTGGAAAAGTTCCTAAACTTGGAAAATGGGTGCCTCATGAATTGTCTGAAAACAACCTCAAATCCCAAATTGACATCTGCTCTTCTCTCCATTCTCGCCAACCTGTTTGACCTTTTTTGGATAGACTTGTGACTGGCGATGAAAAATGGATCTTTTATCGAAATGTTAAGCATTGTAGACAGTGGCTTGGTAAAGGGGAAGGACCCCAGCCACAGCCGAGAAGGGAACTTCATGGGCAAAAGGTTCTTCTTTCAGTCTAGTGGGATCGCCAAGGAATAATCCACTTTGAATTCTTACCACCTAATGCAACAATTAATGCTCAAATATACTGTCAGCAATTAGAGCGTTTGAACCAAGCTTTGAGGAAAAAAAGGCCTGCTCTAGTGAATTGAAAAGAGGTGATGTTTCATCAGGACAATGCACGACCCCACACAGCAAGAATCACGTCACAAAAGATCAAAGAACTTGGTTGGGAGAAAATTCCTCATCCACCTTATTCTCCCGATCTTGCTCCTTCAGACTACCATTTGTTTCGTAGCTTACAGAATCATTTGGAAGAAACAGCTTTTGTAACACAGGAAGAGGTTAAAACTGACATTTGTGAGTTCTTCGAATCGAAGCCAAAAGAATTTTACAGTAATGGAATTAGTAAGCTTGTTAATAGATGGAAGGAAGTCATAGATAACCAGGGAAAATACATTGTTGATTGAATCTGTAATTAAATGTAACATTTGGTCACTTGTTTTCTTTATTCAAAATTTGGACAGAACTTATGGGATGACCTGATATAAATCATTAACATCAAAGGGTGTGGGTTTTCCGACTAGTACTATAATTGACATAGTATGGTTTCTAAGCATGATGTAACTAACCTAGAATATCTCGTCACTATCTGCAGCACTTTTATATAAAAGAAAGCCTATCCCACGTTTTTTGTTTGTGTGTAAAAGTGGGGGGGGATCTGTGGGAGGGCTGTGAAGAGAGAATAAATGCTTGCTCGCTTGATCACTCACTTAGCTGAGCACCCTGACTTCAGAGTTTCATAGGTGAATCTTTTTGCAATTGTTCAGTTCACTTGTCTGGAGGTTTCAGTAATTGACTGCCGATTTTTCTCATTTTTGTTATATATATGGACTTGTATCCACGGAAATAGAACACAGATTTAAACAAAATAGATGTCATTTTATACCTTAGGATCCTTTCAACCAACACTTTTCCAAAGGCAATCGTTGGCAAAATACAAAAACAAAGAAGATGCAGCAATAGTAACAAAAGAGGAGGGAAAGTTAGAATGCAATTAAAATAAATTTTAATTGTAAATAATTAATAAAATGAATAACAAGTTCCACAAGAGTATAAAATAGAAAAAAGTGCATCACAATCCGTTGATCAGTTGTAAGGAATGCATGAAATGCTCCTTTCGTCTGAGGTTGAAGAACTACTCAAGCGGTCCATAATTTTATCAATTGGGCAGCATTTTCTGGACAGTCCTGACTGTGCTGCCGAATATGAAGACACATGGTTTTCAATTCTATCTTGCACTCGCTCGATTTACCATTTCTTAGTTGTTGAGGTTGCGTACATAAAATTTCACCAGTTGAGTCTATACAAACAAAAAGAGGATTTTACAATTGATTGAGGGACTGTGGGTTTCTTTTTTTCTATTTTATACTCGTGTAAAACTTATTAATTTTATTAATTATTTATAATTAAAATTTATTTTATTTTGATTGCGTTCCAATTTTCCCTCCTCTTTCGGTATTATTGCTGTGTCTTGATTGTTTTTTTTTTTTTTTTATTTCACCAATGATTGCCTTTTGAAAAAGTGTTGGTTGAAAGGATCCTAAAGTATAAAATGTCTATTTTATTTATTATATATATATATATATATATATATATATATATATATATATATAGTAGAAATTTGAGATCGTTTTTGCTGGTGGATTTTCTATAGACTGTTTTATATCATTAT
This sequence comes from Acanthosepion lycidas, assembly GCA_963932145.1. Taxonomy (NCBI): domain Eukaryota; kingdom Metazoa; phylum Mollusca; class Cephalopoda; order Sepiida; family Sepiidae; genus Acanthosepion; species Acanthosepion lycidas. The sequence goes on along the minus strand of OZ010603.1, from coordinate 90,919,519 downwards.
CTGTAGGGTTTAACAGGATATTAAGGTAATATATTTGTCTCCGTTTTTCCGAAGTAAATTCTATTTTATGTTTAATTTATTTACAAGATCGGATAAAATATTGCTTTGATTGATGTTAAAACATCAGTGTATCAGGAATGTTGGTTGGTTAGCCAAAATAATTTAGAAAAGACCTGTTTTTAGAAATTTTAAAAGACAAGCTAAACAGATGACATTTTACACAAACAACCAACGTATTTCTGATATATTTATGATGTGACACAATTGTCAAGGAGAACAAATAAGATAAATTATATACTGCTTCGTGTAACTGAAAAATTTTCTCCAAAATCTAGCCTTATACCAGACTTGATGGTTCCGCGTATATATTTATGGTTGGACAAGAACTGCATTCCAAAAAGTAGGTTTTGTATGGACACAAGCCAGTATAAGGAATAGTAAAGAGTACCTCAGCAGAAACAATACTGCTTGCTTCTGAATGTCTTCATAAAGCCTTTTAAAGCCAAGAAACAGCTGATTATGTCTTTGTGTCTCATTGAGAATAATAAATAATACCACTTACAAAAAGCAGAGATCATTTCTTTATTATAATTAAATAGGAAGTTGATCTCCATGGAATTACTATATAAAAATCCCAGGTGGTGAGGCTGAACTTAGTACTGTCAGCAAGCTTTGAAAAAAAAAAATGGGTTTGTGCTTGCTAGGGGACACTATAAGGACAAATTATAGGGGAATTTGAATTGTAGGCGTTTCACATGGCTGACATATTTTGCCATTTTTAAAAACTGTATTATTAGTTTTTATTTGTTTCGTTTTAGATATATAGATTCACTTTCACCAGCAAGTGATGGTGTATGTCTATTTGTTTCTAATTAATATTTCATTAAAAATAATTACTTGATTCTTGAAATTTTTTGTTGCCTTCAAATATCATACACATTTCCACACGTAATTTATCAAGAAAGTATTCAGCCATTTTGAATCTCAAGAACCAATTGTAACCAATCAGAGGTGGCTTTACTGTGAATGTGTTGTATATATTTTCCTGTGGGGTTACTCAGTTAGCGATGAGGCACTATTGAGAGCTTGGGTATTGTGTAACTGCCGTATTCACAGCTGTTGGATTCAGACATGGGTACCTACTAAAAATAATTTTGAAGTAGTAAAAATATTGGATTAAAAATAAAAATTAGTATAGCGAATTTTAGCTTTTTGTGGTGAAAAAAACATTGATTTGGGAATGTAATTATTTTAGAAATGCTTTTTTTTTTTTTTTTTTTTTATTTAGAAAAATCTTGGTAAATTTTTTTTTTGTTTAATATCTGTTACTCTCCACTTATTTAATTTTATGAAATTTTGAGGAATTAAATTTTGTATCACTTAATATTTATATTAAAAGAACTTGGAGAATTTAAATCATTTGTTTTGCCTGTAAAATATTAATGCTGATTTTCGAAAATCTACTCGGAATTGTAAAATAAAAAAATGCAATTAAACTAAGACATTATTTAAACTTCATTTGATTCTTACAGCTGCGTGTAAAGCACTATGGCCTTTCTTGCCTTGAGTGGCAACCAGTCTAGGAGAAGGAAAACTGAATTCTAACCTGAAGAGGGTCGTTTGGTTGAGTTTTTTATTTTCCAGGCTGAGATTTATTTTATTTTGTTGCGTGAATTAAATGTGTAGTGAGACATGGGAAATGTTGGATAATTTGACAGATGAACAAATTCGTCTATTCTGAGTTTTTGACTTTGACATCTTAATTTCAATACTTTTTATAACATCTAGTCATTGCTACTTACAGCCATAAGGGCACATTGGAAATATTAATAATAAAAAAACTTGTTCCTTTTTCCAGGTCGGAGGGGAATGTGTGTCTTATTGCGATGGCTGGTATAGCCACTTGAGCTTTGAGTGCTAAATTGTTTGTAGAAGAGCAAATCTAAACAAACTTATTCCTTATTTTTCTCTGGTGTTTTTGTATAATTGTAGTATTGAATTTTTTTTTTATTAGCAGAAGGATTGATAGCCATGTTGTTTTTTTTTTTTTCAATTTTTTTTTTTTTTTTTTTTTTTTTTTTTTTTTTCATAGTGACTATTCAATCTCTAAAAGTAGTTTTGCCAAATTTTTGCTAGCATCTCTTTTTTTTTTTCTTTCTGTTTTGTTACAAGTGTGTGTGTGTGTACATACACACACAATGTACGGGTGGATTGCATAACATAACAGAGTAGTAAACATCTAATTATGTTAGATTGTAGAGTAGTGTAATTCACCCCCATCCCTCTAAATCTCACTGCTTGCTCTTCTCATTCTAACTATATTGTGCTTGGGAGCCCTAAGTCTCTGCCTTCATCACTGTTTTTCCATAATAATATTGACTGCTAATTTTTTCGTTTTCTCTCACTTTTTTTGCAACTGTTTTTCTATTGCCTTGACCCTGCTAGCTTTTCTATCAAACCAGCTTACAATAATTGAAATTCCACTGTCAGTATCAGAATGAAAACTGAAAGGCTGTTGTAGTTTTTAGATGACTTGTTAATATTCTCTGAGCTTTTGTTGCATTGAACTTCTTTTTCACATTTTGACTCAAATAGTTAATGAACTTTCATAACTTCACCCAAAACTTTTTTTTTTTTTTTTTTTTTTTTTCCAGAAAATATAAATTTTAAAAATAAATTAAACACTTGATACAGGTACAGCACTGTCTGCCCACCAAGTCCTGGCAACAGGCCAGATTATCCATTTTTGCTATAAGAACAATTCAATAATTACACTTCTGACCCAATCAATATCTCATTAAAAATAATTATTTGAGTCTCTTGAAATTTTCTGTTTTATTTTGTTGTCTTCAAATATACATGTGTGCATACATATATTTCCACAAGAGGTCTGTTAAGAAAGTATTCAGCCATTTTGAATTTCAAGAACCAATTGTAACCAATCAGAGGTGACTTTACTGTGAATGTGTGAACATATTCTCCTCTGGAGTTGCTCAGCAATGAGACACCATTGAGTGAGCTTGGGTATTGTGTAACTGCTGCATTCACAGCTATTGGTTTTAGACATTGGTATCCACTAAAAATAAGCTTGAAGTAGTAAAAATGTCAGATTAAAAATAAAGACAAGTTTAGAAAATTTTAATGTTTTTTTTTTTTTTTTTTTCTCAATAAAAAACATTAATTTGAAAATTCTTGTAGAAACAAAATGTCAGATTTTACTGTTTCAGGGCTTCACAAATGAATGTAATTATTTTAGAAATATGTTTTTTTTTTGTTTTTTTTATATATATATATATATATATATATATATATATATATATAAAATCTTGGTAACAAAAAAATAATCATCTCAAGCTATGTACTGTTTGTATCTTTACAGCATTATCAATTGTAATAGACTTGTATTAAGCTATCATTAAATGTAAATTATATGATTGAATAAATTTGGCAATTTTTTTTTTTTTTTTTTTTTTTTTTGGCTAAGAGCGATGCTGGACTTTTGGTTGCCAGAAAATCATTGTAACTTATTTTTATAATTAGTATATGCCTGTTTTTATATTTTACTCACGTGTTTTTGGTATACATATTTGTCAATCGTTTTATTGACAGAATTTGGAATAAAAAAAAAACTTCTTGAACCTGCATTCCATAATACATGGCTTTGATTGGCTGTGTAGTTGCTTCTGATGAGCAGCTTTTATCCCTTCCTTTACTTTTCAGTGTTTTTTGTTTTACCCCCCCCCCCCATTTTTGTTGATTGCTAAATAGGTATGCTTAAAAAGTTAAAATCATCCCGTATTTGTAAGCATCTACAACCTAGACAGATTATAGATACTTCCCAGTAGCAGGTGTACGTGATTGGTACTGAAGAGGAGGAGGATATGGTGTATTGGATTATTAATGATGAGTGACTAATTTATAGTAATTATTGGATGAGATATAATTGGTTGTTGTCTAAAATGTGGTATGGGAGGTGTTACTCATTTTTTGAGCATATGTAATAATTTGCTTATGGTAATAAATTTATTTTCATTAAGAATATCTGGCTCGTTTTGATAGGGATTTACTAAACATAGTTTAGATGTGGTATAAGGCTGAAAGTAAGTGAGGATTGAACTCGCTACTTGGTTGTAATTAAAAGACAAGTTTGCTAACTATTACACCATGTCAAACTTCTGCAGTCTGGAATCTTTCCTCATTGCAAACGGCCCGGATATATTGGCTCTCTGTGAGACAAACCTTGTCTTGTCTATCCCCTCTTCTGATCTCTCGATCCCCGGCTATCTTCCTCTCCTCAGAAAAGACTCTCTAACCCACATGCACGGTCTTGATGTCTACGTCAAGGAACATCTCCCTCTGGCCAGAGAGTCCTCTCTCGAATCGCCAGACCAGTCATACATGTGTCTCTGACTCTCTCTCCTCAATGCGGTAAGCTATCTCTTCTTCCTTTACCGCTCTCCATCCTCTCAAGACTGTGAGATACTCGATAGCATTTCTGACAGCATAGACAAGGCTCTCTCCCTCCACCCGTTTGCTCACATTTGTATGTTTGGTGACTTTAACGCCCATCACACCTTGTGGCTTAAGAATGCTACTACTGACCACGCAGGCATTCGAAGCTCAATTTTTCAATCTCCCATTCCCTCACACATATAGTTAACTTCCCCACTCGTTTTGCCTTCAACCGGGAAGGTAAAGCCTCTCTTTTCGACCTGTGCTTTACCTCTATTCCCGAATCCTGCAGCACTTTGCAACTCTGCCCTCTTGGTAACTCTGATCATGCAGTAGTATCAGTTAACATCTCCTTCAACTCCACCTCCTATAAAGAACCTCCTACCACTAGAACTTCGTTCTACTATCAACAAGCTGACTGGAACGCGTTCCGTGATTTCCTCCACGATGTCCCCTGGGATGGAGTCTTTAAGTTCCCCATCCAAGAATGTGCTTCTGAAGTCTCTTCCTGGGTTAAAGCTGGAATCGGCGCTTTCATCCCATCAAGGAAATATAGGGTCAAGTTGCGCTCATCCCCCTGGTTCTCGGCTGCTTGCTCAGCCGCCATCGCCCATAGGAACTACTACTTCCACCTATTCCGTAGCGACATGTCTGACTGCAATAAATGTCTCTTTACCTCCGCCCGTAACGAATGTAAGCGTGTCCTCAACGATGCTAAGTCACTATTTGCGGCTCAGATGAAGGAACGTATTGCATCTCACAAATTTGGCTCCAAAGATTATTGGCGTCTCTGCAAGAGTGTATTGAACAATTGCACACCCTCTATACCTCCTTTATTCAACCAGTTCGAAGTCCTGACCTCCTCTACCGACAAGGCTGAATGCTTTGCTCAGAAATTTTCATTCAACTCGACGCTCGACTCTTCCGGTGTACCCATACCCGACTTCCCTCTTAGAACTGTGGCCATATTGAGTGGGTTAAACATAACGCCCAGTACCAAAGATGGGGTTATCTCCAATTTAGACCCCAACAAGGCTAGTGGTGGAAACAGGATACCAGCCATTGCCTTGAAGAAATGTGCACCTGAACTGGCGCCCGCCCTTTCTAAACTATACAACTACTGCCTCAAGGAATCTTGTTTTCCTGACTGCTGGAAGTCCTCTTTGATCATTCCTGTCTTCAAGAACTCTGACCCTTCCAACTACTGTCCTATCAGTCTCCTTCCCCTCTTCGGCAAAGTCTTCAAAGCCCTAATCAATACCGAGGTGGTTAACCACCTCACATCCCATAATCTGCTCTCAGACAAGCAATATGGTTTCCGCTTTGCCCGATCTACAGCCGATGTGCTTACAGCCATCACTGAAACGGTCTACCGAGCTCTTCAAAATAACGGGGAAGCCCGAGCCGTGGCACTAGACATCTCCAAAGCATTTGATAGGGTTTGGCATGCCTGTCTTCTTCGCAAGCTCCAGGGTTATAGCATTACGGGTCAATTATATAACCTAATACGGTCATTCCTGTGAAACCGTAAATTGAAGGTCGTTCTCAATGGATTCTCCTCCAGTTCCTATCCCACGAACGCAGGTGTTCCTCAAGGCTCCATCCTAGGCCCCACTCTATTCCTTATCTACATAAATGACCTTCCTGACGCAATAACTTCCCAAGTTGGCATCTACGCGGATGACACCACAATTTATTCCTGCCTCAAAAACAAATCTAGTCTCGCTGACAAAACTCGCCTGGCCGTGCGTCTTCAAAAGGACCTCCAATCGATTGTGAACTGGGGCATGAATTGGCTGGTCAACTTCAACGCTTCTAAGTCAAAACTGCTCTCTATTAATCGCCACAGAGATCCTTCCCTTCCCTCCTTTAGAATGTCTGACGCTCATCTTCTCGAGAGCAACTCTCTGCGGCTTCTCGGTCTCACGTTGACTGCTGACCTGAGATGGAATAAATACATGTGTCAATTGCCTCGTCCACTGCAAGGAAAGTCGGCTCCCTGAGCCGCGCCAGGAAGTTTTTCTCCCCAGAGTCAATCCTCCAGATCTACTAATCAACAATTCGCCCTTGCATGGAGTATTGCTGCCATATATGGTCTGGTGCCCCTTCTGTTTGCCTCGGGGTTCTTGATAGGCTCCAGAGGCGGATATGCAATGTAGTTGGCCCTGCCCTGGCGTCTCGTCTACAGTCACTTTCTCACAGACGCGCTGTCGCCTCCCTCTGTCTGTTCTACAAATACTTTCATGGAAATTGCTCCGAGGAGCTGCATTAGGAGGCTGGCATCCCACTCTCACCCCTTCACTGTCGAAACTCCTAAATGTAGCCGTCTCTTCTACTCTAATAGCTTCATGTCTTGCCCCTCTCGCCTGTGGAACTCCCTTCCCTTTTTCTGTTTCCCTGTGAGCTATAATCTCCAGCTATTCAAGTGTAATGTCAATTGACATCTCCAGTTGCCTTGATCTATCCACTACCCTCATCATTTCTTCTATCACTCCTATCTGATCTTGCTCTAAATTTTCTGTAACCCTTGCGTCCTAGTGGCTTCCCGCCTTGCTTGGGGTGAAATGCTTAAAAAAAAAAAAAAAAATGTCCAAGTGCCCGTTTTGATAGTTAATTGGACAAAAACTACCAATTGTTACCTTTGCCATAAATCTATGCTTGACTCTACTGGAGCAGTTTAAAGTACTTCCCAAGTAATTTCTGCAACTTATTCTTTGTTTCTATATAGGCTTTGTTGTCATAAATAGAAAATGTTTGGTTATTTGTTATGAATTTTAGTGATTGCCGTTGTCTGTTCCTTTTTTACTTTTTGGGGGAGAGCAAGCAGGAGAGGATGATATTAATATATTTTTGGTATAAATAGTTAAGATTTATTTTTAACAATTTGTCTCAAAGAATATAAACCTTGGAACCTGTCTAACTCTGGTACCAGTCTATCATTCATTGGTTACTGTATGGGAAGAAGTCTACTGCAAGTATCGCTTCTCTCCACCTATATTTGCTGAGATTTTATTTTTGCTTCTGCTATTTATCAGCAACCTTATACTCAATATGTTTACCAACTCGTAGCAGTTTGCTCGGTTTAAAAAAAAAAGTTTGCATATTTGTTGGCAGAAACAGTAATTTAAACCTTTTTGCTGTCTTCAGACACTCAGATTTATGTTCATTTAATATAACGATGTTTTATTGACTGTTGTTGAGTCTGTAATTTTTCTGACCTTGTCTGTCATGGCAGCATATGTTATTTTCAGTAATTCATAAAAGATTAAAGCTGCAGGAAACTCTTTGTTCTCTTAATAATTACCTATATTTTTCTTTTCTGTGGAACAAAATAATATGTTGTCTACTCGATTGTCATGAGAATGCATATGACCTATTTTTATTTAGAAATTGTTTCTGACTGAACAAAGAAAAATAAAAACAATGAATTACTTTTTTTCTCTTGAACTTATATATATATATATATATATATATATATATATATATAATTTTTGTGGATTTAGGCCACAATCCCTTTTATACAGGTTTCATTGAAGACAACTGACAAGGTACTTTAAGCTTTTTATTATATTTTTCTTGCATTCATACAAGTGATGTCTTTTTTGGAAAGTGTGTGTGTGATCTGAATGTTTTCAGTTAATCTGTTACCCATTATCAAGGATGTATTTTTATTTGAATTATTCTTTTTATTTATTGCAATAGGAATGATTTAATTTTAAAATTAAAAACCTTGCTATTATAAAACTCCTTTCATGAAGCATTGAAATGTTCATGTTTGATTCTAACATTTGTCTAATCTTCATGTCACTTATGTTTCTTTAATATCTACCTGTGGGAATGGCTAAAATGTTTACTATATGTGTTATCGCCAAAAGTTTGGGGAATTTGAGTAGATCAATCTGTTCGTCAAACCTTTTACAAAGTATCATTTTTAGTTTTCTGTATGGGCACGTGGTCGAGTGGTTAGAATATTTGCATTCTGACCCTGAGATCTGGGTTTGAATATCACCATGGTCGATTTGTCAGTAAGAACTGGAGGTGGGACGATCCCAGCATGCGACACCTTTGGAAAATGCCTGAAAACCATACTACAGGTTGACCCAAGCCTTGTGAGTGAAATTGGGTAGACGGAACCCTTGGGTGTCGTCGATAGCTATGCTAGCACATAGTCACAAGTCATCATGGCCGAGGGCTTGAGCGTGCTGGTCTTGTTCAACTTGTTCATCACGCTAGATAACATGCTCTTTCCCAGAAACTAAGGTCTGCTCAGCATTGTTGCAGTATAAATCACAGGTGGGCTCTGTGGGTGTTGAACAAACACAAATGCACCTGAGCAAGTGTCTGCACTAGGGATTGGCTAGCCACCCTAGTAGACCGGTATCCTTGAACGTGAGTGGCTAGCTATATATATATATATATATATATATAAATAAATCCATCCACCTATTCAAACAATCAAAAAATATCCTTAATAATGTCTAATAGATTAGCTGAAAGTGCTTGGATTCATAGATCATCATGACAGTCCTCACACACTCTATCTGAAAAAGAAACTGCTTGTACAAATGCCAGAAAAATAGAATATAAAGCTTAAATGCAGTGCTTTGTCCCCCGTCTCTAATGAAACACAAACTCACACACACACAATCCTAGGGTCATAGGGGCCCCACCCATCTACTGCAGCTATAGCGGAAGAGGTGTTTAGTGGATAAGAGCAGCTGGAGTTTTCATGACGCACAGATTCGTGGGCGTTTCCGAGGTAGGCCATTTTCACAATTTTCCCCACACTCCCCTCTGATCTCATGATCACAAACAGGGCAAGGAGGTGGTGATCATCGCTGTCGTGTACCTCTCCGAAGGGGGACAACACAAGCTTCATCCTCATGCGTGCTCTCGTCTGTGGTTTGAGTGTCGGTAAACACTGTGTCTGCCGGGAGGCTGCTGATATCAGAATCACTGCCCTGCAGGTCTAACTCCAAGCAGATCGAACGCTCACTACTCTCAGAATCGCTTTAATCGCTCAGTAACGGTAGCGGTTGCATCACTGGTTGCAAGTCTTTAATGTGACTAGGCACCCCATCAACTCTCACAAATTGCGGGCTAATCACCTCCGTAACACATCCAGTGCCGTATTTTGCCGTCCACTTGCCGCGTGGGGTTTTGACCCACGCGGCAAGTGGACGGCAACAACATCTCCTTTTTTCAATCTCCCTCTGGTCACTTCTAGTTCAGGCAGCGGGTTGGCTTCAATGACTTTCACTCAGACATGATACTTGTGCAGTGCATCAGCTGGCGCTGTGGACGGTGAAACGTTATCTTTCAGGATGACATTATACCAGTAAACCGCCTCTGATACCGTACAGCCCTTCTGGGCTGCGATGGTCTTGACGGTTCTGTGGTTTCGCTCTACGCCATTTCTACTCGGCGAGTAGGCACATCAAAACTGCGGATGCACGTACCAATTGTCTTCAAATTTAAAAAAAATCTTTACTAGTGAATGCAGTATCGTTGTCGGTCGGTATTTCCATGTGTGGGCCTCGCTCCAGGAAAACATTCTCCAACAGTCGAATGACTGTGCTCGCATCTTGTCCGTGCAGTGGCCACCATACCTAGAGGGACCGCAATCAATAAGCGTTAGAAAATTCTCACCATTGTAGTGAGTTATGTCCATTGCTAGTCTGCTCCAGTTGCTCTTCACGCTCAGTTCCACTCTTTCCCAGTGAAAAGGTAACGGATCGATCAACTGACAGGTTGTGCAGGTCTTCACAATGGATTTAACACTTTCTCTGGACACTTGTGGGTAAACTAATCTGGCGAAGTACAGAGTTTGTTTCACGCCCGGATGTCCACTTTGATGATGGGTATTGGCCACCTGGTCCTCGTCCAGTCATCTCCCTAACATTGTGCAGCTCTCGAGCACCAGTTCTCCTCTCTTGAGCAGATCTAGTCACCTGCACGGTACTCTGGTGAGGCGATCCACGCAGTCAGGACTGTACAAGTGTCACATCTATGGTCAATCCATATTCTTCCACCAGCAATTGCATAATGCCCAGCTGTTGCCTAACTAGCATCTCGCCAGCCGCCCGTGTGTTCACCCGTGCCTTCCTTGTCAAGGTGTCTGAAATCCACCGGTGCACACATGCCGAATCAGTAACCAAGTGCAATGTTGTCGCCTCCGACTGGAGGGCTAGATTGACTCCTTTAAGTGCCGCATCAAGTTCAGCTAAATTAATATGCATGGCATCATTAGTCAGACGCAGCCAACATGCATCTTCAATGACATTTCCGTTAGCTTCCAATGCCACTCCTGTCGCCACGGAACTTGCATCCACCCAGACTGTGATCTTGTCACCGCCCATGCACCAGTCTCCTCCAATGGGATCCAGTTCCCGTACTCTACTTAGCATCTCTGCTAGTATGCGACACAGAGAGGGATCTTTGATGTTATCATCCCATCCATTGGTTGCTGCGGTTGTCAGGTGCTTGACGAATGCAACTGCCACCCTGAGCCATCCACGCATGGGGAAATGTTCAACAAGTTTCCCACACAATGAAAATACATGCCGACTGGTCAACACATCAGGGACTTCTGGAATCTGACTTCCTCATTTCCATCGGAGGGTGCCATTCTCTTCCCAGACTTGCAAGCCAAGAACTCTTGCTCCATCTCTCAGTCACACTGGATCCTTGCACACCAAACCGTAATCCGAAAAGTGTTGTCGTAAACACGATGCAGAGACCAGACTTTCATTCATGAAAATGTCATCAACGTATGCTGATGTGGCACTTTCAATTGTGTGGTCTTTCGATGTGATGGCGTCTATAATGGATTTCATAATGAGTGGCACCACATTTAGCCCAAATCCTAGCCACGTAAGACAGAAGGGTTGGCCTTTGAAAATAACCATTTGAAATGGCCACAGCGCTTCATTGATGTGAATCTGAAGATATGTGTTTCGCAGATCCAGAAGCGACACATTGACTCCCTGCCGCCGCCACGCACATTTCTGCATTGGCAGTAAAAGCATCCACAAAGTCGTTCAATTCGCGGTACTGCCATCAAGGGAATCAAACCCTTTGGGGGTCCCAGTCTTTCCTGGCAGTACGGAATCAACCAGCTTTTCACAATCCACTGTTGAAGCTCTTTCTCGTATTTTCCTCTGATGCTGTCAGGCACTTTGTATTCTGCGACCTTGTTGTGAAGCTGAACTGGTGGATCTTTTTGGGTCCATTTCCTCCTGGCGGTCCACACACTCTCGTCAGAATTGAAGGAGACGTCGAAATCTGGCTCACTAATGCTGCACAAACCTTTCTTCCTTTACCCAGTTCCACATTTCCGGCTGGCGTGATTATCATGCTTCCTAACACTCAGATCACATCGATCCCAAGCAGCATGTCGTAACCAAGGGGCCTTTGACGTGTCACAACGAGATTTCACATTAACTGTTCAAGACCGCCTGGCATAAAACACGGGCGCTGCCATTTTTGGTTCTTTTACCGTTGAGCAGCCAGAGTTTGCATGATGCACAGATTTGTAGGCGTTTCCGAGGTAGGCCATTTTCACATTACCTTCTCTGTTTTTTATTTTTAAATGTACTTTTTATCACATAAAATTTGAGGCACAAGCAAATTTTCAATCTGAAAAGGCAGCCCAGAGAAAAAAAATGCTAGGGAATCACTGATATAAGTGAATGTAATGAATTCAACTAGAATCTCCAATTTCTCAATTCAAGCTGTTATCCTTTACTCTACCATACCTCCATTTATATATATATATATATATATATATATATATATATATATATATATATATATATATATATAAATAAATAATTTGGTTGGTGGGTAATGCCATATTTCTCCTTAAATGAGCCACTTTCTTTATGATCACTTCTGTCATTTTTTAAAATAATAAATCTGTTGCCATTATTTGTATTTCAATTTATTTCCTGTCACATTGTAAACCATTAACTACTTGAAATAGTACTTCAGTGTTGATTTAATTAATATTTCATGAGATGTTGTTCAGACTAAATATGAGAATAGAACAACTTTTGAAATAATGTTTTAGTCATGCTGTGCTTGTTAGATGAAGTATTTTCATTATTCTACACAGTCTTTGAGTAGCATTTTTTTTTTTGATTACCAAGTCATAATAATAGTAGGATCTTTGAATGAGACTGAAGCCTCTTTTATATTAATATGTACTCTAACACAATCATGCAAGTAGCAGATATTTATATAATGTTAAAACCTCAATGATTTTTTTTTTTTTCTCTACAACTAAAAGACTATTTAAGGAGTGTTTGTGAAACACTTTGCCAAGTGTCTTAAGGGTTTGTTCCAATTTTTAAATTTAAAAAAAACAAAAAAAAAAAAACAACTTTCAGTGTCCTTGTATCAAAAATCACTCGCATATGTGTCTTCTCACATTTAGTTATTAGTTTGTATGTATGTGATGTCTTTTACATGTCAAACTAAATTTCTGTATTATCAAATAAAATTGTTTTCAAACAAACACTGTTCACTACCTGTGAGGAAATGAACATGATTTTTAAAAAAAGATTTTGTAGAGGGATTTTTTTCTCTGCTGTTATTTAAAACTGTGGAGGTAACAAAATTAAACAAGTGTAACAATTTAAATATCTGTAAAGTGTTTTAACAGGGGACGGAAAGTGCAACACTGAAATCTGAAGGAATTATTGGGATAGCCAAAAATGCATTCTAAAAGCTCGGCAGAGAAACGGAAAAATTTTGTTAGAAACAAAGAAAAGAGTACTGAACGGTTACGTAAAATCAGTCCTCGTTTTTGTGAATGCTGGACTATCTCATCACAGATGAAGAAGAGACTTGAAGCAACAGAAATGTGGTTCTACAGAAGAATGCTGAGAATATTATGGACTGAACATATGAGCAACGAAGTTTTAGAGAAAATGGAAATAAAAAGGAAACTTCTAGGGTACAGAAAAAGGGACTTGGGAAATCTGATACAGTTTAGATTGAAGGCAAGAAGGATAGAGGAAAACAATGCATAACCTACTTACAGAGCTTTAGTAAATGGATGGTAGAATAGGGTTTAGGAGAAATAACAAAAAAAAAAAAAAAACAACTTTATTAAGAGCTAGAAAGGAAATGTTGCAAGTCATGATTGCCTACATCCTGAGAGAACATTGCACGTAGTCTTCTTTTCTCTAGTTGATAGTTTTATTTCCGTTTTTTATTGAAAATATTTGTTTTTTCCATTTGAATTTCTGGAATGAAAAGTTATTATTTACATAGAAATTTTTGTCAGTCTAAACACTCTGACAATTGTCTTCATCTTCATTGTTGTTATCACAACATTTCAGCTGTCCTAGACTCCAGGAAAGCTCAAGGACCTGGATACAATGGTTAAAACAGTGATAGCAACTACAACAATTAATTCCTGATGTAATTATATATAGTTTAAAATTTGATATATCTAAGGGAAGAGTATTTCAGATGGTGTGTGTAAGTATGTGTATGCACATATATATATATATATATATATATATATATATATATATATATATATATATATATACAAGAGAGTGTATCAAAAATAATTTTCTAAGCTTTGGTGGTGGGTTTCTTGACAACAAAACCAGTTAAAATGTCCATGTAAACACTTCCAAAAGGCCATCATTGTACATCAAAACGCCAACTCATAACAAATGTTCAAAATGTCCTCCGCTTGCTTCGACACATGCATGCACCCGTTGGATCATTGACTAGTGAACCCTTTCAAATACTTCTGCACAGTGTCTAATGGTTTTGCAGACCCCTTGACACATTGTAGTATCTCTGCATTATTAATGTCTGCTGCATAAACCAATTATTTTAGATGGTCCCACAGATAAACATCCACACCATAGAACCAGTCCTTCCCTCCCTATCCATCTTTCATGGTAGATGTCAGCCAGTGCATTGTGAACAATGTGATTAAAATTGCTGGGACACCATCATGCATGAACCACATGCATCTTCATATTATCAAGGGTACATCCTCTAGCAGGTCTGGAAGTGTGTCTGAAATAAAGTCCCTGTAGACAGCTCTTGTGCCATGCTGGGAGAACATATGAACTTATTAGACAGTCACCTCTAATTCCAGCCCACACATTAATTGTAAACTGATGTTGGTGTCTACCCTGTATTGTACCATATGGATTCTGATCTTCCCACAAATGTTATTTGTGTAAATTTGTTATTCCATCTCTTCTAAATGTTGCCTTATCCGTAAACAAGTCTGAAGAGACAAAACAACGGATCAGGAGTTTGTGCAACTATTGGCAAAAATTCTCTCATGGTGAGTGATCAGAGGACAAAAGACCCTGCATACATTGCAAATTATAGGTATACAGTAGGTGGTCTTGAATCACCCTCAATATGGTACTATGAGATATGACATGCTAGGGTCACTTGACATGTGCTGATACCTGGATCATCTGACAGCCTGTAGAATTTGTCTTTTGTTGTCAGGTGAATAAGCAGATCTCAGTCTGCCTTCATTTATAGTTTGTGGTGCCACAGATCTTGTCTCGGCAACGCGATGATAAACAGTAACAAAGTATGGATGACTCAAATGCCTTCAGTCTGGAAATGCAATCTGATACAGCCTTTACCATTCGCACAACCATATGTAAAAATCATATCTATCTGCTCACAATATAAATATTTTACCATTGTTAAATGGAACATTTCTAAGTTAACTCACTACCTTACACCTTAAACATTGAAGACAGACTAGCCACAAATGTACACTAATGACAAGTGAAACCTACTCTGCATGGCAACACCGTGCCATCTATGGAAAAACTTTCTTTATACTTAATAACTCAAAAATGAAGGAATTGTGGACATATGTTTATATGGATATTTGCTTTTTTTTGGTGTGAACAACCAGCCTGCAAAGTTTGTAAAAGTATTTTTGATACACCCTGTGTGTGTGTGTGTGTGTATATATATATATATATATATATATATTTTTTTTTTAACTTCAAGCAAGTCAACAAAGCCATTAAGGGGATTACTGAATGAAAGAATGAGAAAAGAACAGAAATTAAGAAGACAAGATATTTGATATTGCATTTAAATTTTTGATGGCCAAAGTTGACCTGAAAAAGAACACAAACTGTTAATATAGAACTTAGTTACATCTAGCTATTTCAACTATAAAATGCAAGTCTAGTCTTTTTATGTGCCATGTCCCTTCAGGACTTAGGTGATCATGGCTCTTCACCTTCCGCCATTCCTTGCAGCTCTCAGCAATCTCCTTCCCTCTGCTTCTTCCCCCAGACCACATTCTGTCATCCACCTGCTCTTGCTTGTCAGGTATGTTACAGACTGCTTTCCCTCTATTTGACCCATGAGTATCAGATTCTCCAGGCCCTCCTTCCTCATTATGTGTCCCAGAAATTTCAGCTGCCTCTTTCTGATATACTGCACTTACTATCAGTATCTAGATAGCATAGAGGGAAGTTCATCAGAACAATTGCTATAAAGTATTTATAGAAAAGGCACAGAGAAGCTACGTTATGGTAGTGGGAGAGTGATTGAAGCCGATATGCTAGGTCAGGACCAATGTCATTGCAGCTTCTTTGGATTTTATCAAGATTCTCCAAATATATAGCTGAAGCAGCATACCATATGTGGTAGCAATATGCAAAGCATGGATAAATGGTAGACTTATATAGGATAGATTCAGGTGAGAAAAATTGTCTAACACAGCACAGTGGACCAACTTTCCTTGGTTCAATATAATCTTTCCACTTCATGTCGGTCAAAATTGTTAGTTTGAGAAGGTGTAACAGTCATTTTCCTTGAGGCCATCATCAGCCATGCTGATGGAAGGCAGGAATGGTGTAACTTTAATTGATGGTTAGTGTTCTAGGGTCAAGAGAGGAGTAAATTGTTATCAACACACCCACACATATATATATATATATATATATATATATATATATACACACACACACACACACACGTCTTACCAGTTTGTGACTAGAAGAAATAATTCTGAGGAGGATATAAATCCAGGGAGAGCTCAATGTAGACTACAGAGCATTATAGTGATAATAAGATTATCGAGACTTTAATTATCCATTATTATAATTTATTTTGTGAACACCGAGTTGAACACCTCGGTATTCACCAAATAAATTATAATCGAAATCGATAATTAAAATATCCGTCTTATCTATATATATAATATATATATATATATATATATATATATATATATATATATATATATATATATAATATAATGGACTCTCCTGTCGGTTTTGATGTATGAGGATCTGACAGCTTATTG
Organism: Acanthosepion lycidas; assembly: GCA_963932145.1. Classification (NCBI taxonomy): domain Eukaryota; kingdom Metazoa; phylum Mollusca; class Cephalopoda; order Sepiida; family Sepiidae; genus Acanthosepion; species Acanthosepion lycidas. The sequence goes on along the minus strand of OZ010603.1, from coordinate 90,902,736 downwards.
ATTCAGTTATGAAAGTTTGTGCAATAATTTTAAGTGGCATTTAAAACCCGCTAGTGATTTACAAAGGAGGCCACATATGGAGCAAGTGTGAGGATTGTGCGATGAGATCACTGTTAGATTGACTGACCTTTTAGATCTTGCTCTCGCCTCTCGAAGATGATTCAGACAAGCAGATTGAAAATTGCCGAGTCCACTAAAACATGTTGATCTCCATTCTACCTGCTCCAAGGCTAAGCGCTCAAGGGTGTTATGTGGTATATTGACTGTTGACAAGTTACTTTTCAGCTTGTCTTTGTATCTTAGCCATGGGTGTCCTACATTCCTGTAGCCCTGATCTAACTGGCTGTACATTTGGATCTTGGGTATCCTGTCATCAGACATTCTCAAGAGATGACCAGTCCACCTGAGACTGTATGATAAAAGTCTTGATTCTCCAATATTACGCTTGTTAAGCAGGTCTACGTTAGATGTCCTATCTTGAAGCTTAACTCCACAGATTGCATGCAGCTTTTATGGAAAACATCTAGCTGCCATATATGGTACCTGTATGGAGTCCATGACTCTGAGCCATACAAAAGGATGGCAAGTACAACAACTCTGTAAATCCCGAATTTTCGTTTCCAGTCAAATACCCCACTCATTCCACAAACGATGGCGAAGTTTGCTGAAAGCACTGGCAGCCTTAGCAATCCGATGCATGATTTCATCATCTAAAGTTCCACTGTAATTGACTTTGCTACTAAAATAGGTGAAAGACTTTACGTAGTTCAGGGGTTTGTCTTCTACTCTCAATGATCTCTCTGGAAATTTGTAGACTGGTGGTTTTTGTTTCTCACCATGCAATTCTTCGGAGTAGGACAAGGTTGGTGCACAACTTCAGTTTTCTTTATGCTAAGTGTACCAAATGCTTTACATGCAGCAGAGAAACGATTTATTAGATGTTGGGCCTCCTCAAAGGATGTCTCTACAAGAGCCGCATCATCAGCAAACAACAAATTATGAATAATATGCGTACGAAGGTGGGTCTTGGCTTTGAAGTGCTGATGATTGAAGAGACCACTAGTTGTTCAAAACTGAAACATGACACCAGTCTCTGTGTCTGCAAATGTATGTTTCAGCATCACCAAGAAAAGGGCAAAAAGGACAGGTGCCATGACACAACATTGCTTGGTGCCATTTGTGACATTAAAGGATTCTGACATCATACCATCAGACATGATGTTAGCTTTCATTCCTTCATGAAAGGAGATGATGACCGTTAGCATGTTTTCAGGGATGCTGAGTTTCCTCAAGACTTGCCAAAGAGCCCCTCGATTCACAGTGTCAAAGGCCTTCGTTAAGTCCACAAATACCATTAATAACTCCTGGTTTTTCTCGCAAACCTTCTCTGCAACTTGACAAAGAGAAAATATGTCAATGGTGCCCTGACCTGACCGAAAACCACACTGCGATTCAGGATAGATGTCGTCGACAAGGTGTATAATGATTCTGTTTAGAATCAGTCTCCCTAGGATTTTGCCTGCAATTGAAAGAAGTGATATCCCCTGATGATTATCACAGACACACATGGAACCCTTGTTTTTGTAGAGGTGTTTGATAGAGGCATTTTTATGATCTTGTGGGACACAGCCTGCCTTTCATATCTCCACAAAAAGGAGATGTAACTTTTTTACCAACTTTTGGCAACCATGCTTATACACTTCGGGTGGAATAGGATCGTTAGGACTAGGTGATTTTTCAGATGAGATTTGCTTGATGGAGTCAATTACCTCTTGATAGGGTTTAAAATACAACTCCAGAATTTCAGGATTTTGCTCAATTGATGTGATGGCTTCCTCATCAGTAACTGAAGTGGTGTTTAACAGTTTCGAAATGCTCTTTCCAGTGATTTAAAATGTCTGACTTATCCGTCAAGAGAGTTTCACCATCTGCTGTGGAGATAGGAGCAACACCACTTTTCTGAGGACTGAAAATGCTCTCGAGGCCAGCATAGAAAACCTTTAGACCCTTTCTATCTGAAGCTTCTTGGAGTTCAGTGGCCTATATATATATATATATATATATATATATATATATATATATATATATATATATTGTATTGGGGCAGCAGGTCATTATTTAAACATATTCTAGAATATAAATGTCTATTATGTCTGATCATAAGCTGTGTGAATGTTTGTTTTAATTTCTGTTGAAAATAAAGGCAAAAATTGTCCAACATTTGCGTATTTTTTTTTATTAAGTTGGTCCTAAGCTTTTGGCTCACGTGAGCTATCCTCAGAGTAGTTATACAGACATGAAACAAAGATATCCACGATGATATTTTGTTATTTTGACATAGAAAATTACTATGCAATAATGTTGCAGAATAGCAGACGCAGATCGTAAGTTCAAGATGCGTTTCTATGATGTCATACTACGTATTACAACAACTGAACCAATGTCTAGATGCAATGTATTGTGTTGTGACTAGTTTGAAATGTAATTTTGTTGAGTGTGGGTTGCTTTGTTTTAATGTAGAAGGCCTCCAATATCAAAAGGTTCTTTTTACTGTGTGTATGTGTGAGCATTATTATTGTGTTATCAACTAATATCTGTCTAATATTATATTATTATATTTAGACAATTGAACTCTTATTCTTACCACCACATTTCATCCAATCCATTATTTGGTTGCCGCCTTCAAGGTTACAAGTAATAGTTAGACAACATCACAAGGAGAGAAGATCTAAAGAAGCTGCAGACAATTAGTCTGGCTGTTATGGATTTCTTTGCTATGCAGATTGAAGAGAAACCTTGCATATAAAATATGTAACTGCTTATATTGCATATTAAGTTGTTTCTAAAATAATATCTGGTTTTAGGATAAACCTTTTAATTGTGTTCTATTATAATATAGTTACACAAAAGTATATTATTCATTCCTAATGATTAAAGTGTCTTAATTTTATATCAATGTAAACCTCAAAGTTGCCTCTCTCTGCCTTTTCTATAAATACTTTTATGGTAATTGTTCAGATGAGCTCTTCACTATGGTTGGAGGAGAATAAACAATAATTTAAAAATCTAAATCCCAATGTGGATTTACAAAATAAAATAAGTTATTTACAAGAAACTAAATAAAATAGTGTGCATATGGAGGCTAGTTAGGACTTCATAGAGATTTTCAGGTATTATGGTGGATACAGTTATGTGTTTTGGTGTAAGGGATATTGTATGTTTGGGTCAGAGATTGTGGTTAACTAAGTTTAACTATAAGACAGAAAACCACCATCCTTTCCCTATTCCTCCTTTTGGTCTTGCTCTAGACTATGGTACTTTATAAATTTAAGTGCAGTACTAGACTGCCATCAAGATCTCATCAATTTATAGTTGAGTTGGTTAGATGTAACCATAAATTCTGTGTTAACAACAGCCTTTCTCACAATTCTCACTTGTAGAACTCCCTTCCAGCTCCATGATTTCCAACCAACTTTAATCTGCAAAAATTTAAAGGCAATCACTATCCTCCTGATTACTCTTTTCTCTACCCACTCAATAGTAATGTTTCTGTTCCTAATTCTTCCACACCCAGTAACCCCTTGTGTCTTAGTGACTTTACTACCTGCCTTGGATAGGGTGATACCAATTTAAGAAAAAAAAATTTTTTTTTAAATCTTTCAGAATTTAATTTAAAATGCTATATACCTGTCATCTTGAACATGAAAAAAAGACATGCATTTACTTTTTTTGCATGAATTCAAGCTTGGTCATACAGCTTCTCAAAATGCTTAACGGAGCATGGTGTGAAGGATCCACTTGTGATTGGACAGTATGGTGCTGGTTCCTGAAGTTCTGCAGTGGACATCCAAGTCTCGATGATCAGTGTGGTAGAGGACATCCACCTGCAATTAACAATCAACATCTGAAAACACTAGTCGAACAAATCCCATATCAATGTACCAGAAATGTCTCAGATAATGGGTATTTGACTTTTCAACAATATCGAATTCTCCTCAAGAAAATTGGTGATATAAAGTCTATAAATGGGTTCCACATGAATTAAGTGGAAATCAAAGAGTTTTATATTTTGAAATATATTCGAATTGTGATCAAAAAATGAATCTTTTTATGACAATCGTAAATGATCAGCTCAATGGCTAGATTATGACAAAGTGTCAAAACATGTTCCAAAACCGAAATTGTACCAACAGAATATTATAATAACTGTTTGGTAGTTCGCCATTGGCATTATCCATTACAGCTTTCTGGAATCTAACCAGAGCATCACTCACAAAATTTACTGCCAGTAACTGGATGAATAGCACATTCAGTTAGTCAAAATATGACTGGCACTGATTAAATCAACAAAAGTCCATTCATGACAATATTTGGCCACATATGTTGCAAGGATGGCATTGAAGAAGCTCACTGACTTTGCCATATCTCCATCATATTCCCTTGGTCTCTTGCCCACTGACTACCATTTTCTTTTTTTTTTTTTTTCTTTTTCAAGCATCTTGACAATTTTTTTTTTAAGCCAAAAGACATTCTGTTGCAAAGATACAGAAACTGTATTCAAAGATTCCTTGGTGTCCAAACCTTTAGAGTTTTATATTAAAGGCATAAATAAGCTTGGAACTCAATGGCAGAAATTTATAGATGTTCAGGGTTCCTATTTTTTGACTGATTTAAACACTGTATAAATACATTTATTCAGGAATAAATGTTTATTCTAAAATGGGACACTATTTTTCAAATAACCTAATACAGTGCAAACTCATTTCTTGAACATCCCACATGTCGAACAAATCAGTTTTCGAACAGAATATTCAAGATGAAAATGCCTTGTTATCAAAAAAAAAAAACTTCTGTTCTCGAACAACATTGCCGAGCCAAGTTTACTCGAATGGAATAATTTCTTAATCGACCACTGTGTTGTATACATTTGTGTGCTGTGCTTTTCTTTTCCAATTTTATTGTACTGTGCATTTTTTTTTCTCTTCATTAGTCATCAGTCATGGCTCAAAAGAAAGCTAGCAGTGATAATAATGGTAAAGGAAAAAGAAAAGTTAAGAGAAAAACAAATGTCGATGATATTGTCTCTTCCTATTCAGTTTCATATGCTAAAATCAATGATCTATACCATTCTTATAAATAAAGAGATGATCGTGTCTTTCCTTCCCTTTTCCAAACAATAACATCTCTTTACTTCCCCTTCCACTTATGCCGTCAACTCTCTTACATGCAAGTACGGTAAAATTAAATTGTTTGTCTATATTTTATCTGTTTAGTATTGTTTCGTTTTTTTTTTTTTTTTTTTTTTTAGATTTATTGATTTTCGTTAGTTTTGTGTATAAACTTGTGCACAAAGTACTGTTGTTAAAGTTTAAATAAGCAATTATCTTGGGACCAGGAACAGATTAATCCATTTTATATTGATTCCTATTGGAAAAATAGTTTTAGTTTGAACATTTCAGGTTACAAAATGGCTTCAGGAACAAATTTGTGAACCAAGGTTACGCAGTGTATAAATTGGTTAGATTAGTGTACACTTGCCAGCAGTTTTTCTATTTTTTTTTTTTTAATTTTTTTTTTTATTTTATTATATAAACTATATAAAGTATAAATGAAGAATGTATCCACTAGAATGTTGTGACAGCAAAATGCATATCTTTGGTTAGAACAGTTTTACGACAGATAATTTGGCATATAGATATTCAGAAATTTTAGCAAAGAATTAAATGTTTAAGTTTCATACATTTGAGCTTTGCTATTGTTCTGTAACTGTCTTATTTAATTTAAACTAAAATGTTTCTCAAGTTGAACCAAGATCATATGGAAAAGAAAATATTTAGGATTACAGCTGAACCTGAAGATATTTTTAAACATTCCAGAGAGTAATAAAACGTTTTCTTCAGTAAAGGAATTAGCAAACAATTTAGTGAATGAAGCTAATATACTGGGGTATCTAATTTTTGACTAGTCTTTCTTTCATCTTATTCAGTTGTTTTTTATTTTAACTCTCAGGTCATTTTTATATTCTTTCCATGAGTAAATGAAAGGGATTGGAAATAAACTTTAAGCAGAATTTGAACTTGTATCCTTTCTCCAGATTTATCATGGCATTCTCTTATTGGTTACTGGATGATGATTATGATGAGGCTTCATCTGGAATGATTATATGGCTTCATTCTTATTACATCTAATAATACTTGTGTAATCCCAAAAATGCATTAAAAAGAAAAAGTTGAAAATATAGAATCATCATTATTTTTTTTTTTTTTTTTTTTTTTTTTTTAAGGTGTGGGGAGTTTTTGTTAAAAAAAAAAAAATTGAGTGACATTTTAATGAAGCTTACCTATTCTGTAATGGATCTCCTATGATGTTGTCTTCCTGCCTCATCTGAATTTTCCACTGACCTGTTTGGTCCACAAATATCTGCTTTCTTGAAGTTCTTTATTTCTTAATTAGTTCTTGATCCTAATTGGTCAAGATTTTTTCACTTGAACAAATGCTGCTATTACTGCATTGGTTGATTTAGATGTAAGCTGTTGTATTTCCCCTGATTTTAAACACTTTACTTAGAATCAGGGCAAAAGTACTTTATTTTCTAACCTTGTACAATTTTCTTTTTTGTTGGACTATTTTGGAGTTAATTTGAAATGTTCAACATTTTTAATGACCTAATGAAATAAATATAATATACACTCTATATTACTGATGAATTGTATTTAAATAAATGAATCTGAATATATACAAATGTCTTATTTGATAGTTGAGAAGAATATTTAAGACATTTTTTTTCTTTATAACTTTGACCTTTTATCCTCTGTGCAAAGGAAGAGATCTGAGAGGGAATTTTGTTTTGTGGAACTTTGTTAGTTTGTAATATGAATGACATTTGGGGTTGGTTTATTTTTATATAATTCAGTCTCTCTTGTGTGTGTGTGTGTGTGTCTCTCTCTCTCTCTATATATATATATGTATATATATATATATATATATATATATATATATATGTGTGTGTGTGTATTATGCACACGCACACTTTAATGTGAATGCACAAAATGTGATATTTAAAAGTGAGCAGTGACAAACCTACATAACAAAAAGAAATGTCTTTAATATGAACTAGTGCTAGCCAAAATACTCAAATAGTGAAATATATTTTCAAATATGAACCTGAAATTGAGAAAATAATCAGAGGCATCAAATAAATAAAATAAAATGGGAACTTACATTGGTATTAACCAAACTTGTATAAAGAAAAAAAATATTGCTAAATATATATATATATATATATATATATATTCTCAGATTGTATCTGTAGAGGAGACAATGAATATCTATTCTTAGCTGACACATTTCATCCTCTGAGTGACATTATCAAGGCATTTGTAGGATTTATTTTGTTGCATGCATTTATATACAAAGTTGAGGTTGTCATTGGTTTATCAATGCTTATATATTTGAGAACTTACATTCATGAACAGACTGATGGACACACAAATGAACGTCAGCAAGCATGCATCACTAAAAGAGTAAAAAAACATTTATATAAAAATAAACTTTGAAAAGTGGACACAAACCACAAAACTATAGTCAGGAGAATAATAATTCACATATGGCTATATTAATTTATGGCAAGTAAATTTTTTAATTTAAAAAATTATGTATATATAAATAAAAAGAAAGAACAGTAAGATATATAATCTTGTGTTCTTATTGATATTTTTTATTTTTACAAAATAGTGCTCAATGTAAATTTACAGAGCATAAATGTCTATAGATATAATTAATGTGGATATAGGAATCAACACTGCAGGGTGATTGTCAGTTTTATGCCTCAAGCAATCTTCAGACTATCTGTCACTATTACTTCAGCATGTTCTCTCTCTCTCTCTATCTATCTATATATATATATATCTATATCTCTCTATATATATATCTATCTCTCTCTCTCTATATATATATATATATATATATATATATATATATATATATATATATAGGCCACTAGTGGATTAAAAGAAGTGGTTGAGTTTTGAAGTTATAGATCTGATCTTTAGTTTGCTTATTTTATTTATATATAGGGCATGATAACAAATACCTCCCAGATAATGGCAAGACATTAGCTTGATAAAGACACCATTGCCACTGATGCCTTACCATTATGTGGGAGGTATTTCTGCCACATCATGTATATATTTCACTTATTTTGTACATTTGTTTCTAAATTTTGGCATTTGAAAAAAAAATTATATTTGGGTTATGTGATTTTAGTTAGTCTTTTGGATCATGGTGTGGCTGTAGGTAGTATAGTAGGAATTTGTTTTATAATGCATAGTTTGATGTGTGAGACTGATAATCACACACAGCAATGTTGATAGTTGATTCCTTAAATTTTAAAGCTGTCTTATTATTCAATATATTATTTTTTTTTTTTTTTTCTAAAGATTCCACAGTATTCATAATAATAATAATACTTTTTACATATGAAAATTTATACTTAAATTTATTATGTACTGATTGCAATGTTTGTAGAATAAAATGGATTTACTATACTAGTTCCATCACTGCCAACCAGACCCTCGCCTAATGTCAGTCACAATGAATGGATGTTCCCTTGAGGAGGCACCGTGTCTTGAAAGAATATTGGGCCTCAAACTCACACCCAACCTCAAGTGGAACTCTTATATACTATATTAAAAATGCAGGTAAAATGATCAGCTCCCTGTACCATTCCAGTAGGTACCTGACTTCTCATGCTATCCTTTACCTTTTATATGTCAAATCGGGTTGAAAATGAAGTACTGTAGTCATATTTGGAGAAGAATTATTTTCCACCCTCCAACCTCTCTCTCTCTCTCTCTCTCTCTCAGGTAGTATCTAGCAAGCTTCTTACTGCTTTATTGCTACTTCCATGGAAAGTGCTCGGACAAACTACATTCTTTGGTTCTGCTAGGTCTAACCTTCATGGCTAGTACCCGCCATGCCACTTACATAGTAGCAAACCATCCACATTCTGTATTCCATTGGCAAGAAGTAAGTTCCATTCAAACAGCTTCTTGCTGCGAACCACTGCTCTGTGGAGAAGAGTTTGTTTCCCCACTCATTACAATCTTAACCTGTTCAAGTCTAGAGTCAACCCATTATCTTCCATTCCTATCCACATAAAGTACACCTTAATGTAACCCTCTACTCCAGACCTTGTATAAGGTGAGAATTGTAAAAAAAAAAAACAAAAAAAAACTTACTGGCAGTGCGTAAGTGAAGTATTTTTTTTTGTTTTTTATAGTGTGTAAATAAAAAACCTAGTTAATTTTACCTGTCAATTACCTAGTTAAAATATATGACAAATTTAAAATGAACTTTTGTTTACCATAACACTTGGTAATTCATCTCTTAAGACAACATTCAGTTTCAAAATTTGTTTTCAAAACCTTTTAAAGAAATAAAGATGTCAACGTGTTTGAACAACCAAATTTAACACCTTCATTGCGAACCACAAGTTGTATTAACTTGTTGTTGGCAGGGATAGTGTGTGTGATTTGCAAGTCTTGATGGTTTATGACCAGTGATGGAGGGGGTCTTCAAAAGCGGCCACCCCACTTAACCAAAAGCGAATAAATAAATGAAAACTTTTGGTGTTAAATGACAACAAACTGGATGTTGAAGATTTTTTTTAGTCATGGGTCTATATCAACAGCCATAGGACATGTGTGAGCATGGCTCTCCACAACTTCCTTCCCTTTGTGGCTCTTAGTAAGGTTTGTCTTTTTTCCCTGTTCTGACAACTAATTACACAAGCTTGTTAGGTAGGTTATGTGCTGCTTTCATATCCCTCTCTCTTGCCTTCAGTATGCCCTCTGAGTGTCAAATTCTCCTAGCCCTAGAAATTTCAATTGTCTCTTTCTGATTTTAAGTATGCATACCTTTTTTGTTTCCAATTTACTGAAAACTTCTTTGTTACTCACATGTTTAGTCCATGTGCTACTCAGCATTCTTCTGTAGAACTTATTTCAATTGCTTCAAATCTCTTCATCTGTGTGGTGATTGTTTAACATTCAGTAACATCTAAGAGGATTGATATTACAGAACGGTTCAAAACTAACTTGAAAAAAACAATTTGTTTTAAAAGGCCTTACTATTTCTAAACTTTTTTTTTAATGAGAAACAGAAATATCTTCAGGTTGTCAGTTTATGCAACAGAAACTTTGAGCTTAAAACAGAAGAGACCTACTGGCGTGTTTTAGGATCATCCTCAGTTGACATTTGACTCACCCACAGACAATATAGGGTCACTTTGACATTTTTTTTTTGTACATTAAATCTAAGGAAGACTTTCTGGTTGGTTGGTTGGTTGGTTGGTGACATCTTTTTTGATGGTTTTATGAAGTGACTTAAGCTAATTCAAGGTAAAATCATGTTTAATTTGTTGAAAGGCTAAGATATCTATGTGATGATTGAATATGTGGAATTTATAAGCTTTGGTGGTTGGGTCCCCTCCCCATTTCCCCCCAGACAACTTACTCATCTGAATTTTGCTCCTGTACCACTCCCCTTTTAATAAGTTAAGGTACTTATACTAATAAGTTTACCATAATAAATTATGTCACCTCCTCCCCAGGTGAAGAAGAAATAGTCTTGCTTTTGTGACAAAAAAAGCATAGTTTTACTTGCTTGAAACCAGTATTAACACATGATGTTGGCTTAGGTATATAAAGTGGCCACTTAGGTATATAAAGTCAGCACTGTGTCTTAAAGATTGTGTTTAAGCATGAAACAGACTGTCATTACTTGGTGCTGGCCTCAGTAACCACTTTTATATTTATACATGCACAATCTTGGATATTGTGCATTTGTACCCATAAATATAGCATTCTTTAAAACTATTTTATCATTTGTTATATATACAATGGGTAGCAAAAATATTTAACACATCGGTTTTTTTTATAAATTTCACAATGAAAAATTATTCAATACTTCAAATATTTTAATGAACATTGACTAACTATAAACATAAAGGAAAATTGAGAAATATTGTTTTTATGTACTTTTATTGCCAATTTTCGAATTTGACTTTGTGCAAAAATATTTAACATGATTTATCAATATTTAGTAGCATATCCTCTGTTCTGCCTTATAGCCTCTAATCATTTTCTGTAGGTTTCAACAAGCTACTTGCATGAAGATTTTGGCAGTTTTACCCATTCTTCTTCACGGACTTTCTTTAGTTCTTTGATTTTTTTTTTTTTTTTTTTTTTTTTTTTTTTTTTTTTTTGATCTCTTGCATGTACTCTCAACTTCAACTTTTTTCCATGAATTTTCTATTGGATTCAGATCTGGTGACTGGCTAGGCCATTTCAGAACATCAATTCCATTTTCATTGAATTAGCATTGAGTTGTTTTAGCCATGTACTTTGGATCATTGCCCTGTTGGAATATGAAATCTCAGTCAAGCCTCAAACCTGTCGCACTTTTTAATAGATGGGTTGATAAGATTTGCTTGTATTTTGCTGCATTCATTCTTCCTTCGATGACTCCTATTCCTCCTACTCAGTTATACAAAAAACAAGTCATTAACTTTCGGGATGGGGTTTACGGAGTTGTATTCAATTCTTTTTTCCCCTCCATGCTTGGGTGCACATGTTTCTTCTGAAAATCTCAATTTTTGTTTCATCTGACCAAATAACTGTCTTCCAGGATTAATCTGATTCAAGTTCATAATTTTTAACAAATTTCAAACGGTCTTGCACATGTTTACGCTTTAATAGTGGAGTCTTTCTTGGTGATCTAGAATACAGACCTATACAATTCAGTGATCTCTTAATTGTATTTTTACTTTAATTCTGGCATTTTTCAGATCATTCTGAATTTCCCATTGAGTCAAAAATGGTTGTTTTTCACATTCCAGGCTTTATATCATTCAGTAGCCTCGTTTAACTGACGTAGATGATCAACCTCTTGAAATATTTTCAGTAGTATATTTTTTCCACTTTCAAACAGTAGCACCCACTGTACACACAAGCAAATTTAAATCTTGAGAAATTTTTAGATACTCTTTACCATCTTTGTGCAGCTTTATAATCTGTCGTATATCGATTAAGAATTCTTTTGTTTTAACCATTTTTATAAGTTTAGATAGTGAGGACAGTCCGTACTGTATCAGACCTGTTATCAGTATGTGCTTATTGAGTGATGTGCTTGGTTAATACATATAATGAAGACAACCTGTGATTGGTTGAAGTATAAACCATATCAAATTAAATGAAAATAGTTTTAAAATACCATTTTGACTGTATTATTTGTATAGGTGTTAAATACTTTGCACACAATCAAATTTGAAAATTGGCAATAAAAGTACATAAAAACAATGTTTCTCAATTTTTCTTTGTTAGACAATGTCCATTAAAATATTTGAAGTATCATTGAAATTGAACAATTTTTTGTTGTGAAATTTATAAAAAAAACAATGTGTTAAATACTTTTGCTACCCACTATATATATATATATATATATATATATATATATATAATTGGTAAGAGCACAGCTTAGCTATAGGCGTGGTTCCCCTGATGGGTGGTGGAAAAAGGTGATACATGTTTAATTCCTGTTTGGAGGCACATTTTTATTTAGTAGGACTTTGCGTTCTAGATTGGTTGATATAAATTTCACTATTTGAGGAAAAATAAATGGGGATGTCAACTCAAACATGTGCACCCATTAATTAAAAATAATAAACTATATATATATATATATATATATATATATATAGTCCTTGTCAGAATTGGTGTAAAAATAAAGCTTTAATATCATAGATGAAGCATTGCCATTTATAAAATTCAATTTTTTTATTTTATTTTTTTTTTTACTTAGATTTTTTCCTCTTAATTTCAGCTGCTTTTTATCACAACTCTCAAATTATGATTTTATGATTGTTCGTACTTGCATAAATTGAAAATAAACAATATTTGGTGAGAATGCTTGCTTTCTGACTATGAAACCCAAGATAAATCTCACTATAAACAGTTTATTTGTTGAGATAATCCTGAATTATCTAGCATTGAAAATCTCTTAATTTTTTGTGATAAATTGCAGGTCTACAGACTAGTTGGTCATTGTTGTTTTGTTTGTTTGCTTTTTTATTAACCATACCCTCCAAAAAAAAACAAAAAAAACAATGTTAATCTTGCTGAATCAATTAAGTTGACAGAACTTTTTGTTTTTAATTCAATAAATTCACAACAAAGTCATTATTTACACTTAAGAAAATATTTTTGTTTTTGAGAATGATGTTCATTTTTAAATTGCCAGAACAAAAAGTTTTTTTTTTTTTTTTTCCTCTGCTAAATTGAATCATTAAGCAAAAACTGTATTTAAAAGCAACAGTCAGCAAATGTCAATGAGTTCAGGCATATTAAATAAATTAAAAAGAGAAAAAAAAAAAAATGAAACCAAGAAAGTTTCTGGTAAGCTGATAATGATATCTATTTCATGCTAGCTACACAGCCCACTGCCCAATGAAAGAAGAAAAGAGAAAATAAAAGAAAGTAGTAGTAACAAGTATTTGAAAGAATATGTGCAATATTTTGTTTTCATAGGAAGATTTAGTTGTGGCCATAGGATGCACAGATGGGAAATTTACTCCATCCTTTAAGATTTTTATGTGTCAGGGGATGCAGGACACTTGCCTATCAGCATTTATAGCAATGCCTTCTTTTTTTCTTGCTACATTATGTTCTTGAACTCCTTTTGAATTTATTTATTTCTCTTTTTTACAATTTTCATCGGTTTTTCCTTTCTGTTATCCATATTCCACGGCCGCACACTCTTCAATTAAAATTAACCCTCTTCCACCTCTTGAGATACAACCCATCAATATCTGGTTTATGGTCTAGTTTTGCAGTTTTGCACCAGTTCAATCAAGGATACATGCACTCTAACATATTGTTGTCACAGCTAGTGTGTTGATAGCTTATATGGTCAAACCATTTTTTGTTGACTCCAATCTGATAGAGAATGACTGCAAAATACTTTCCCTCTCCCCACTTTATGGACAGAAGTATGCTGGGATTTTTTCCTAGCCAATAAATAGTGAAGTTCTCAGTTTCTTCTGACTCTGTCCTGATCTGTCGTGTCTTGAAGTTAGAATGCTATGTTTGCTTATCCAGACTTGCTTTTGTCTGTCAAAAC
>OZ010603.1:90818558-90883558 GCA_963932145.1 Acanthosepion lycidas | reverse complement strand
AGTCAAGTGAAAAATTTTACTTACATAATGCTATATATATATATATATATATATATGTGATGACTTACCTTGGAGCTCGAAACGTGTGCGAACGTGTCTTGCTTGCATGATAAATCCGAAAAGAAATATGGCTGCTTTTGAAGTTGCGATTTATACGCGCCAGTCTCTTCCAAAACGAGATTGTACCAGTACACATGCAAATTTCAGCAGTGTCGGACTAGCATAAAAAGGCGAGGCGCCAGCGGCACAGCAGACGGCGAGTCATTCGGAGGACTTCGTGAAACAGTCGGATGTGCGAATAGACTGGCAGACCAAGATTTGGGTGTCCGTTTCATGACTGCCTGGTGTAACGGCTGAGAAAAGGAGTCTCGCAATTCATTTCTTTGAGGTGACCGATGGCAAAGAAGAACAGCTGGTTTGCCGGCGAACACTCTCACTTTTTTGTTTTTCTCTCTTCTTTTTTCTACAATATATATATATATATATATATATATATATATATATATATATATATACACACACACACACACTCAATAGCACCTGGCATAGATACAGCAATTTAACTTTACATTAAAAACAAAATGAATGGTTAGAGAGAAGTCAGAAGGTTTTAAATAGCAGCATTTATTTTATACAAAAGAAACCAGCTAACAGTTTAGAAATATATTGTATACCTTTTCTCAGACCCTGAAAAGGAAAGGTTGGCAGATATTCTAGAACATCATTTTGAAAAAGGCCATGCTTTTCCAGTGTGGCAGAGAAGCATCTTCTCTTCATGTGGGTCTACTTCAAACCCCTTTGTGCAGTGCATATTAATTAGAAAAGAGGAAGCAAAGTTAACCCAACAACTTCCCCTGCCCCTAAAAAAACAAAAAAAAACCCCAAAAAACAAGGAACTTGTGTATAAAAAAGAAAGCATGTGTACCTCCAATCACGAATCGTCTGAAAAGGCAGTTTGTCTAATGAATCATTTGTCAGAGTATTGTTCATAAGCTGGGTGAAATATTTGTCATGTTTCTTAATAACAAATAAGTCCTTTCTCAGATGGTTGCAGAACATGAGTTCTAGCAGGATCACACATGGATGCAGGAGTTTAATATTTTTGATATTTATTCATGAGTTTGCACTTCTAGTTGAATCAAACTCTGAAGCTTCATTCATGTTTTTGTTTGCCGGCAGGTATTTCTAGACAGGAGGGTGTGGTTATATTATTGCAGCCATTTAGATCTGGTCAGTGCCAGGTACCTTGGCTTGTTTATTAATATAACCTAAAAGCTTATGAAATAAAGTCAGATACCCAATTTTTAAATAAAAAGGATGAGTTTAAACAATAAAGTGAACAATTTTTTTATGTAAATCACTTAAGTACCTAGCTACAGTTTACATATTGCTTTACTTTGGTTATCATCAGAAATCTTTAAAAAAAACTTTCAAATTACACTTTTCTGCTTGGCATTGGATACACTTGCCATAATTAGAGTCTGAAAATAATAAACACTGGTTAAAATTTAAATTTTTGTTAGATAAAAAATGTTTCTAGTTTTCTAATGTGTATAATAATGGTTTGCTATTAATTGTAAAATAAAAAAGGGTCTATTTTTTTGTCTACATATATTTTCAGTTTTAACAAACAAAGGTGCCCTCTAAATATGCAATCTCCTTAAAATTCTATATGTGGCATTTTATCAATGAATGGAACAAATTTAGTGCTGACAATTCAATATCAGAATGCACTTCCAAAATAAGAGACACCCAAATTTATATATATATATATAAAAGAAAAACAGACCACTTTAAGGTACCATTATAATAATTTATTTCACCAGAGTCCTTTTAAAGGACACCAGATCATCAGATAGCACTTCCAAAAATGAAATGAAATTAAAATTGATGGGTAGTGTAAGTTTTTGTAATTTAACAGAGTGTAAGAGGGATTACCCATATGGATTACCAAGTTCTTCATAATATATAAATATCTCTCTCTCTCTCTCTCTATATATATATATATATATATATATATATATATAGAGAGAGAGAGAGAGAGCAATAATAATACTGTAAGCAGAAAGGCATTATCATATACATTGTGGTTTAACTCTTGCATATATTTTGATAAAGTACAAGGAGTACCTAATCCTGCAGGAGTCAATAAAAAATAAATGCTAATTTTAAATTTGCTTACAGACATTTAATAAGAATTAAATATGAATTATCACAGCAACTTAAGTAATAAAGTGTCTTCAATCTTATCTAAAAAATTTAATCACTAATAAGTTTTACTGTCTAAAATAAATTTTTCAACTAAAAAATTTAATTTCTAAAAAGATTCAAAAGTGTTTTCTTTTTGTTAAAAGAAAGAGTAAAACTACAGCAACACAATAAAAAAACATCTTTTGATTTATTTATTTATTTTTAAAGAGAGCCTAGTTTAAAATCATTAAATATATCTTTTTATCATTAGTACCAAGAATGGAAAATTAAGTTTTAAACAAAAACAAAAAATCCAAAGAATCATTTTTGGAATTGGAAATTAGGTAAAAAAAATTCTCTGATTCTGATACTCCCAAAGATTCTGATATTTCCAATTTTTATTATGATTAATCCTAATCACTAGCTCATAAACCTTTTTATGAACTCAATCAGGGAGGGTGATATGTCAGATTGGTTATTCCAGCTGTAATCCTGTCCATGAAGGAAGTTATGTCTAAGACTTTTCAAGTTGGTCCATCTTTCTGTGCCCACTGATGTGTTGCTCAAATGCTGTTATAGGTCGCATGACTAGCCAAGCATAGCGCATACTAATTAGGGAAGTGGAAGGAAAATTAACTGAGTGTGGACATGTGATTAGTATAACTATTAACATAGGTTTAAATCTCCCCATGATCAATCCGTCAAGGAGGTGACTTCTTCATAATGGAAATGGTCTAGGAAGCTTTCCATGCCATTTTTTCTTATCCTCAGAAGGTAACTTATCTGGTGTATAGTTCTTTTAATGACAATAGAATTCTCATGCAGAATAAGGCTACCTGTGCCTGTATAAAGTGATCCATTTGAATTCATGCTGAAACTTATAATGGTGTTATAATCAGCTTTGGTATTAAATGCTGAGGAAATCAAAGGTTCTTCTGATGGCAAAGACTGAGTGAACAGTTTTAATATGGTTGTCATGCTGTAACAAATACTACTCCCAAATCTTATGGTGGAATTTTTGGAGCTTAGAAAGAACACTCCATATCTCCTTGATTTCAGAGTGCCATAACTTATATTAATGTTGTTTAACAAGTCAAATGCAAACGAAGCTTGCTTAACCAAAAACAGACAAACAGCACAAAAAATGAAAATAGTAATTCCTTCTTTTCTTTCTTTCTATTTTCTTTCTATTTTCTTTCTTCTTAAAGGTGACTTGTGCTAGATTGATAAATGTTTCCTATTTGGTCTTTATCTTATCAATATAGAGTATTTATGAGTGTTGTACAAATATTTACTGATCTAACATTTTTATTACTATATAAGTAAAAAGTTGTGCATACACTATTATGCTATTTTCTTACATAGTTGCCAATAAAATTGATGCAATTGTTTCAGACTAATGGCCACAACACATTGAAACTTTGGTTTTCGTATGATCACTGAAGCTAACCAAAGCTAAGCCTGGTCAGCACTTTGATGGGTAACTGCTTGGGAATACACCAGGTGTTGTAATGGATAATGGCTCAGCATTGTTAATCAGAGAGCTGAGTTCCAA
The DNA here is from genome assembly GCA_963932145.1 of Acanthosepion lycidas. NCBI lineage: Eukaryota > Metazoa > Mollusca > Cephalopoda > Sepiida > Sepiidae > Acanthosepion > Acanthosepion lycidas. The sequence goes on along the minus strand of OZ010603.1, from coordinate 90,879,813 downwards.
TTTCCATTGGGTGCATTATATTCGCTTACATGCAAATACACTTGGGGAAAGGTATGAATCCATCTCTTCTGCCTACCAACTATGGGTTAATTAGTAAGATTTGTATCACTAAACCATTATCACCAAAAACAAATTTCTTACAAACTAAAAATATTTCTGGTATTAAATCACCTGCAAAGGGTTGATAAGCTGTAAAAAAACAAAAAACAAAAAAAACCTAGTCATTCAAGAACTTGTTTCACCCTTGCACTTCTGCAATAACAAATGTCATTTGTGTGTAACTATTTCATGGATACAAAAAAAAAAATTTCTAGTAATAAAAACTTTTTTCTACAACACTAATAACCTTAACATTCCTTATAATGTCTAGAAATGGTTAAAAGTACTTGAACAAAAACATTAACTTTAAGCATGTTCTCTATGATTTTAATCTGGATGTCTGATTACTTATTCATAAACTGGGGAAAAATTGGATAGACCATCTCAATTTTAATAAAACTTGTTTGAACACGCACACACACTGCAAATAAAAGGTAAATAGTATTTATCCACTTACTACTTGATGGTACTTAATACTTCATTGGTAAATACTGTTTTACCTTTTTATTTGCAAATTTATTTTAGTTCTGCTTTAAGTGTTGAGCACTTGACTGGTGTCTTATTTTGGAACAGTGCATTTCTATAGATTTTGAAATATCTATTGTCAGCTTATATATGCATACATGTGCACACATACAAAATGTTGCACTACATCTGTTATTTATTATATAAAAGAATATATGTTTTAGTTTCATTAGACACAGACCTGGTTGTGTTTCACGCATGTAGGTATGCATTAAATGTGATTTTAGGGTTTCATCAGAGATTATACATTAAGATGGTTTAAAAACAAACAAAAAGAAACGGAAAAATAAAAATACTGTGACAAAACCTGAGTTACTATTTTGATCTTTCAAAATGAAAGAATTACAAGTAGAACTTGGTATTTCTGGCATCATCTGGGGATTGGTTTCTTTATGCGAAGATACAAGTTGGAAAGAAGTTCTTAAGTCACTTATTTCATTCTTTTGATTGTAAACGCTAGAAGACGTGATGAGAATTAAGATACAAACTGGAAGTAAATGATTCCTTTTTAAATCTCTTGTTGCCTGTCTTGGTTCCATCCAGTGAATGACCACAATTTTCAACCTGCCTGACTTACTATTGCAAAATTACATATCGATAGAATTTCATAAAGCAATTAACTTTATTAGCAAAACAAAGTGGTAAAATTAAAACTTATATTTAGATGAAATTGTTTATAAATTTAAGAAATCAGTTTGAAACTTCAATCTTTTCTAATTAATATGGAAATTACTTAAAAAAAAAAGGTTGTGTTCTTAAGATAATTTAAGTAGTGCAAAGTGGATAGTTAAATTCCTTTTACCTGAACTTTTCTTCTTTTGCTATAAAATATAAATTGTATTTTCTTTTTAACTTTTATGCAGATTAGTGAAAGACAAGATATAAATTTATTCAGAACCTTCGTCTTTTAAGATTTTTTCTTTTTTACAAATTTTTTTTTTGACATAAACGATCTGAACAAAAAGACTTTGTTTTGGAATCCAGTTTAAATTACTGCGGTTGTTACAGTTACTTGATACTTGATTCAGCATGGAATAAAATGGAAAGAAAAAAGACCAAAGATTGAAGATGACAGTTTTAGTAGTTTCACTGATTATGATTACCTGTTGAGTTATGGCAGACAAGTTAGTCTTGTCCCAAATTTCTTTATTCTGTATGTAACAGAGAGATGTTGACGCACATGAATGCACACATGCAAATATAACGTTTATTGATTGAAGATGAAAAACACAATCTTCCGTGAAAGTTACAAACTGTGTCAGCGCTATTAATAGGAAAGAATCTAGAACAATGATATATGAAACCTGAGACGGCTGATGGATAAAGAATAAATTTCAAATCTGGTTGGCAAGGACTTGTTTATAAACAAATGCAAAAGGGCAGGAGGCGATGTTTAATTTGGGTCATTAAAAAAAAATAAAAAAACATAGACAAAAATAATATTATTGAAGTAAATTGGACCGGGGAGGTAAGATCAGTGTATGTTTACCGCTAGCGAAATCTGATCTAAACATAAGTTGTATCCACTGGATTTGGTCATCGAAAAGACAATTGAAATGAACATTGAACTAATTAATTTTATCCACTAAGTGATTTGAAATAGATCTGAATTTAAACTTTGCTTATGGTGACACTCGTGTTAAGCGCATGAACAACCTGGCTTATAACCTTCGGTTTGCTATATAAATGCGAGTTTTGCTGAGTTGGGGAGATTTGGGCATTAGACGAGAGTGACGTTGAGAGAGACTGTCGTTGCAGTGAGTCGGTCCAATGGTGAGTCAGAGATAAGGACTTCAAGAAATATCGTCGTTGTAGCAGTCGCATTGAAAAGTCGCTGAAACTTAACGTTTGTCACTTATGACAACCAACTGAAAAGCTACACTTCCATGTAGGGCTGGAATTACAAGTCACATATCCTCCCAAGTTGATTTGGAACGAGTTAATCACCCACACACCTCTCTCTGTTGGTATAATTGGTAGAGGAGTGGTCCTCTGTTCTTAGGTTAATTGCTTTTCTATCCTTTCTGTAAACTCTTTCTACTGTTGTTGTTTTCTTATATAAAAGGCATCAATATTTTACCCATTGTTGTTCGGCTTCTGCAGATATTATTTCCTTGTTTGCCACATTCTAATTTTCCTGCAGCCCACCCTCACAGCCGTGCCTACATCCCCAATCGACCGTGAACGTATGGACAACACCCCGCTTACTGAATCTAAAAACTAACACAACGTGGGCAGCAGGCGGAACTTGGCCAGTGACTGGTCGAAAATCTACGGGTACTCAGGGAGCATGCGGCCAGCTACCCCCGAGTTTGGTTCAGACCGAGTGGGCGCCTCAACCCAAAGAGGAAGACGCCGGAGGTTGAGGGGCTGAAGAGACAAGTGGTAGATGTATTCCTGATGTGTAATACATGAATTATTATTGCAAAGGTCTTTTAGCCAGTCAAGCAAAATAGATGAAAGAAAATTGGTCAAAATATTAGCAATTTCTGTTTGATGAGAAGTTATGATTTACCTTATTTATATTTGGACTAATATCTTCATCTTTATTATGATGTTTCAGCAGCAGTTCTCTCTTCAGGTGTCTTTTGATCTGGATTGGATAACCTGCAATTTATTTGATCTTATTCTGCTGTCTAATTTCAGGGATCTCTCTTCCATTTTTTTTCTCCTTGCAGTTATTGACAATAACCTAGTGGATTAAAACATTGGTGTATGTATTTAGTGACATAGTAATTGTGAGTTCAATCCCTGTCCTGGGCAGTTCACTCAGACTCTGTGGAAACAAGGCTAGCAATAACTGAACAGTACAAACAGAAAAAGACATTCTGAGACATGGGCAGCAGAATGAGAACAATTTAACCCTATAGAGTTCTGTTCAACACTTCCCCACTTCATGGTTACTGGATTGACAGACACCTGAAGAAGGCCACACTGTCCAAAATGTTGTGATAACAAAGATGAGGATGTTAGTTCAAATATAAGTGTGCATAAGTGATTGTAATGAACTTGATTCTCTGTTTATATTTCTGAGATGAGGTATTGTAGTTATTTACATTGTTTAGACTGTTGTCCTCATCTTTATTGCCATATTTACAATGTTTTGGCTGTTGTATGCTCCGGCCTTCTTCAAGTAATTGTAATTTCGAACTGACCCCTTTTTCATTCACCAGAGTAGATTGTTCTAGTTCTACATGTCATGCCTCTTCTGGATGTCTCTGTGGGATGACGTTGAAATAGAGAACATCACTGGAAAATATGAAAACTTAAGGAATCTGCACATAAAGTCACAAAAATCTAAGCCATTCAAGCACAGAAATGAATACAGTATGGGAACCAGTAATACAGAGCAGTAGAGAAAAGCAATAACAAAATTGCAATACGAGTTCTGGTAAAAAAAAATGAACTGAGATATTAAGTCCCAAAAATTCATACACTGATGTCCTCAAGGACACATTTTCCAATGGATAAGTGTTGGTTGGATCCAGTAACTTGACCCAATGAGTTGTGGGTTCGATACCTGAACAAAAATTTGGAGAGTTTAGTTAAAGGGAGATAACTGGGACATCCAGAAGAGGCATGACATGTGGAACTAGGACAATCTATCCCAATGGATGAAATAAAGTGTTCAGTTCAAAATTCCAGTCACTTGAAAAAGGCTGGAGCATGCAATGGCTGAAACGTTAATATGGAAATAAAGATAAGGACAACAGTCCGAACAGTGTAAATATGTAAACTCTGGTTTAAATTCCAGTTGGTTACACCTATGCTCAAATACTCTCGAGAAATTAATAAATCTCTTCTCCTCCAGCTATGGGTTAAATTGCAGGACAGACTGGGTTCTCTGGCCATGGTTTGCAACCAGTCTAGTAGAAGGGTAACTCTGAATTCAAGACTTTAACAATTGTTTGTGATCCCTGACCCTCAATAATGAAGATGGAAAGCAGTAAAAAAAAAAAAGAAAACAAATTAGTAACTGTTACAAATGCAGATAGCCCATACACGCATATATTAAGGTTAATCTCCGCTTGACAACAGAAGAGGTCACGTGGGAGTCTCGAGTCATTTTGAGGAAGCAAGTCAAGAGGTTGACCCATTACCCATAGCAACAGATGTCTAGACAGAATCTAGACAGGGGACTGACGTAAGGTCATGAAGCAGCAGGAACTGGAATTCGCGCCAAAATGCAGGACACATGGGAATTAGAAAATTACTTGGAAGTCAATTACTGTCTTGTCTTTGAAGGAGCAAGACTTGAAATCGAGGCACTGATAACTTATGAACGGAAAGATGAGACTCATTTTGGTAATGATGGAACTTGTCCGATTCATCATAAGCAACTCCAGATAAGAAATATAAGGATGTATATTTCTGTTCGTTAGCTCCAGATTGAAGAAGATAAATTGAGTTATTTATCACAGAAGATGCAAGGAAATTTGTACGCTGAGAATACAGCCTGTGTTTGAAGAAAGAAGAGAAACCAGAGAGAAGGAGAAAGTATATATCTCTGTTGCAGCTGGACCGTGTTTGAAGATGAACTGTGTAAAGAAGAAAGAAAAGAGAAAACCAGAGGGAAGAAGGAAGTGTATCTCTCTGTTGCAACCGGACCGTGTGTGAAATTGAATCTATATAAAGAAAGAAAGAAAAGAGGAAATGTGAGAGAGAACTGAATATAAAGATAAGTAACTATATATTTTAGACCTGTGTTAGAAAGATACACATGCATCCATAAACTTTATGTTCTCACAAACACCTTTCCACATGTCAAAATAGTAATATATAAATCCTATCTCATCTCTTTTTTTTTTTTTTTTTTTTTTTTTTTTATTTGGTTATGCGTTGATTTCTGCATTCGTAGTTATTGATACTTATTTTTTTTCTTATCCGTTCGGGTTCAGTCGAATCCACTTGGATTTGGGCATATTTTGGTATCCCAACATAAGTCTTGAGGTTCTGGTTGTCGGATGCTTTACTCATGCTTATATTTTTCTTTTATTTTAATATCTCGTATATATGTATATATTAAAATTCTTATACCAAAATTTATTACGCCTTATCGTTCATCCTTGAATTGTGGATCAGTATTTGTGTTGAAACCGAAGCAAACCTGGGAAAAGATTACTGTTTGATTATCCCAATCGAACAGTGTTCTTTAAAATATTTTTGTTAACTAATTGTCCATTTGTCATGGTCTGGGAGAGATAGCCCGTATCTCTCCATAGACGTGATAATGTATATATCTCCTGGTTGGCATATGATTGCATTATAATTTATTCGTTGAGTAGGGCATATGACAGTAACTGACAAAATACTTCAAAACAATCAGTGAGTTTTATTACTGCAACTGATTGTAGTTGATAAGAAAAGGCTATCGATTAGAGATGGCAGCTTTTGCAAGAGCAAGACTGGCTATCCTTTCACATTTCATACTACAATTTTTCTATGCCCGAGTACAAATGTTTCATACAAATCTTTAATTCTTGCAAAGTATTAACAAATATATTTTGCTTGTTTACATTATTTGATTTTAATATAAAAACAAAATATTTCTTTTACTAAGTCTGTTTTGATTTTCTCAAACTTATTTGGTGTTAATAAGAGCAGCAAGAGAGAATTCTTCTATATTTTCATCAGTCAGTTGCAGTCTCATTTTTAATTGGTTCTATAGATGAAAAAAAAAATTTGTTCACATTTTTATGTTGTTCCAAAATGGCAGATTTAATTCTGAGCCAATTTCCTTATTTTAAACTAGCAGTAGAGCCCGGCGTTGCCCGGGGATGTAACAGTAAGAGATAGTATCGACCGTCATAAAGACTGAAAAATAAAATTGACAAAGATTATTGTTTAAGGTTGATGGACACGCATGTCTTAATTAGATTTTTTTTTTTTTTTTTTTTTTTTACAAATTGATCAAACTCAAACAAAAACATTGTTTTCAATCGTTATGAGTCTACCGATTGAATAGAATTTTTCAATTTTATTATAAACAATTGTCTTGTAAATGGAATTTTTAAAACATTCTGAATGTAAAAATAAAGAAAAAAAGTGTGCAAGACAATAAGAAACACTACCTGCCAAAAAAAAGTGAAGTTTTGTTGAAATCGGTTGAAAAATGTAGGAAATCCGATCCCATATATAAACGAACACACACAAACAACCTGGGTTTTATAATAAGTATAACTCGATATGAGTTGTCCCCTTTTCATTCTCGAAACAGCGATGCCTCTTTATCATGTTTTCAAATTGATTTCATGCAAAAACAATTGTTTTTCCAATTTTTAGCCCTGTCAGAAACAAACAGACACACGACCTGGGTTTTATAATATCTATCTCTCTCTCTCTCTCCATATATATATATATATATATATATATATATATATATATATAATGTTTGCAGGATTATGATCATAATTTGGTATTGAGGGAAGCTTAACAAATTTCATTTTCAATTGTGAATTTGTTTGCAAAGTATCAAGTTCCATTATGCTACTTGGCAGTGTTCACTAATTGAAAATTGCTTTGTAAATGCATGTGTCAAGTTTTCTTATCCTCGGTCATTTTCTCCAATTTTTTTTTTTTTTTTTTTTTTTTTTTTTCTTTTTTCCTCTCATACATTTTATTTTTATTTCTTTTTATCTCTCATACATTTATTTATTCCCCGCCACCCCATTCATATTTCTCGTACATTTTTCTCCCCCACCCCAAACCATTTTTTCTCGTAAAATTTTTTTTTTCCGTACATTTTTTTCAGTGCATTTTTTCTATTATTATTATTATTATTATTATAATAGGTTAAAAAAAAAAATGTATTTTTTTTTTTTTCTTTTATGTAAAGTACAAACTGAACATTTGACAAAGAATAAACAAAACCAACTGGAATGTCAGTTCTAAAATTTTAAACATGAAATCACTGTGATTTTATATCCTGTAATGCTCACATTGCCCAACTGACATTGGGTTAGCACATTATTCTTTAGACACTTTTGAGACATGAGTTCAAATTCAGAATTACTATATGGCTGAAAGTTTTGATAAAAAGCAAACAAATAAAAATAAAAAAAAATAACAATGTGTACTAACAATATTGTTTCACATTGGCCTTACTCCATCTTTGCCTATTCGTCTTCGTCCTGGTTTTAACTCTAAAAACAAACTGTGAGATGATTTAATTTTATCTTGTTAATTTTGTTTCATTCCTTTATTAAATTAAACCTGTTGCCAATCAAATGAAAAACAAAAAAAAAAAAAATTTTCTATTTCCTTTTAACATGGGAAGTTGGCAGATTTCCTTTCCACTGGCAGATTTTTTTTTTCTTTCTTTCTTTATTCAGACAGCTTTTAGATGTGTGATGGGCTAACCCGTAGCCCTTCAGCACTTTTTACAGGACCCCTCCTACCCAGCCACTCTCTGCCCCATGTGTCCTGACATTTCACAGCTACCTTTCAGTCTAGACCTTATGACGTGTGGTTGACCAACACTTTTATTAGACATTTGGCAATGTCGGTGGGTGTCTCTAAAGGCTGACTGTTGGTTCTACTAAATGCATGCATCAGCCATTCTCTGCATTAAAACCTGCACCAAATCACGTACACACACCGAGAGTGTTTGATCAGCTCCTTGTGAATCTTCCTCCTTTTAGGATTATTGTTTATTATTGTCTTATATAAATATCAACTACTTTACTGTCAGTTGCTGATTAGCAATTTAATCCAAATCTTTAATGCAATCAGTCATCATGATTCTGTCTCACTCTTTCATGGCACTTTTTTTTTTTTTTTTTTTTTTTTTAATCATTTTAAGCTGTTTGTTTGAGCTAAAAAAACAAAAAAAACAAACACTTTTGCTGAGATTCAGATAAATGATTAACAAAAACAAAAAAATATCTCTGTACTTGTTTCTACCTACCTACCTACCTACCTACCTACCTACCAGGTATGGTTATAAACTACATCCATCACCAAGACCTCTGATAAGGAGGTTGTTGAGGAGTGTGGGACCTCCTCTTAATTACTGTTGTTCCCAGGTTCACCCTGACCCAGGGTGGTAGCACCTGTTAGGGCCCCAGCTATGGGAAAATTGTTAACCCACCAAACTGTAGTCAAAACACTATGAAAGTGTAAAATTGGTTGTTTTAGAGGTTAAAAATGAAATGGTAATCTTTATAGCATCAACAAAATACAATACTCGCCAGCGGTGTGAAGGAGGTAAACCACTGCTAGTGGTGGACTGCTTAGACAGCATTTTACCCCGACTTACAATAGTGTCCAACATATTTATGAAGATTGGGACATAGCCACTAGTGTTCATAGGTACAGTATATAACTGGTTGATATGCTGTAAAACAAATCTAACCAAACCTACCTACCTACCTACTGTGTGTTTGTTTGTATTCCTACCCCTTTAAAAATGTTGGCTTTAATGTTGTCATTCTCTTTACACGTGTCCTTTAATCTGTTCACTGCAATGGAAAGGAGAATTTAATTATCCATCTGGTTCAATGGATAACATAACTTCTAAGTTACTTCTTTTTTGGAAAGAGACTAAAAGCCTTACCAAAGTCCTTGCAGTTTTGTAAAAGATACTTCTCACTTTATAATGAGATAAGTCTACTGAATGTAAGATGGTCTTATATGTAGATCTGGCTTATATGTAAATGTAGATCTGGCCTAGATTACATGGTCTTATATGTGTTATATTTTATACTAATGCAGATGATTGAAATAATTTGCCATGATAGATTAATGAAATATTTTAGTTTGCATATTGATTGATTGATTTGTATAAAAATAAAACACTATACAAGAATTACAATTTCTGTTTGAATTTCTTGGATGAGGAGTTATATATTATTTACATATAAATGTCCTTATAGTTGCAATAGTTTTAGATTTCCAAAACCATCACACGTAACCAGTAATAACATGGATGCTAGTTTTGGTCTCATTTGAAAGAGAAATCCATTTACTTTGATATAAAATTATCTTTTAATGCTTGATTGCCAACAGCTTTTGAGATGTGTCAGTTTAATTACACTAACATCACATATTCAGATTTTTCAACAATATGGTCAGGGATTTAATAAATGAAATCTCTTAAGAGCTGATAGGGTTAATACAGCTGTGTTTAGAGCAGCCACTGACCTTTGTTTATGAAAACAGTTTTTTGTTTTTAATTTCCATTCTATTGACTCTGATTTTATCACAAATTTTTGATGAATAATTCTTTTTTTTTCTTTTTTTTTTTTTTTTTTTTTTCCAATATATTTGTTTTTTTTTCTCTTTTATTCAATGAACCTATTTTTTTCTCTCCTCATAGCTTCCTGATTACCAAGAATCCATGCCATTGCCTCAACAAACACCAGTTCTGTCGCTCATGTGTAACTGTCTGGGCTGGAAGCGGTGACTCGGAAAATCACAACAAATGTCCTGTATGCCGAGTTAAAGGCTATTACCTACCAAGTGGGAAAGTGGCTGATGCTCTCAATGCAAAGACAGTACATTGCCTTCTCCGCTCATGTGTGTGGACAGGACAGCTTAGAGATATGCAGTATCATCGGCACATTCTCAGCAAGAAGATTGCTGAGGAGAGCAATACTCGAATCCATCGTAAGAACTCTGACAGCAGCGATGACAGCAGTGAAAGTGACATGTGTGTTAGTGAAGCAGGGAACAGAAACCTTTCACCTTCATCCTCACCTGTTCTACCCAGGATTGTAACCAATGGGGATAAGGGAAACTTGGCTTCATCCATCACTGGATTGACTGTGCCAAGTGCCGTTTGTTCCTCTGGACGAGAACGAGAAGAAACACCCTCTTCACCATCCCATGCTACTTTCTTGCAGATGCTTCATTCTGCATCATCATCTGTTGATGTGCCTCCCAGGAGCAACCCACTGACTAACAGATCTACTCTTACAGCTGCTGCCACTAACACGGCTGCTTCTGCTGAGGTAGCACATGAAGTTAGGTGTCATACTCCGAGACCCCATTCTCCAACACCCACCCCAACTCTCAGACTATCTCCACAGGTTCCTATTTCATACACAGCTACCTACAACAATAGTACAACTGCTTCAGCTACGACTGGCTCTAACAACAACAATAACAACAACAACAATGCAACTGCTGTGTTTCCTGTTCGACAGTCAAATATTCAGAACACTGTCTCCGAGAACATTGCTGCCAATTTGACACCCAGTCAGCCAGGAGCGAACTATTGCCGCAGCTTGAACCGTCGAACGGGGCCAAAGGAATATGAGCGTCTGCGAGCTCGTATGCGTGAGACCCGGGTGCGTCTTGAGCAAATGGAGATCACACGTCGGGAGTTGGCTCGCTTCCAGGAACGGCAGAGGCTGCAACACTTGGTTGAGGTGCGTGAGTTGGGACGTCAGCTGAACGACGTGACCTTTCAGATTCGACGCCTTCTCAACCAGATGAGCGCCACGGATGACCAGAACACCGGTGCAGTTGCTACCGCCTGCAATAATAATTGACAATAAGTGTACAGCTGTCATCTGCATCCCTTCTCTCTCTCTCTCTCGCACGCGCACACACACACACACACACACACACTTTCTCTTTCTGTCTCAAAAAGATGTGTGTTCCTACAGGGTTGGTTCAAAGTTGACCTTTAGAAAATAAATTCAGTTTGTTTTTATACCTAATACTACAAGATAAATCAAATGTTCTGCATAATGCCAAACAGCTTTAACATTAGTTTATGAATTACCAAAAAGCAATCAAATTTGTAACTCTTAATCAAAATTAGTTTTAGTGGCAAGATTCTTTCGATAGAATTGGATGACTTTAAACTATTGAGATGATCATTACTAACTTGAGCATTTCGTTAGAAGACTGGAAGGAAATTTGAAAGATCTGAGCTTAAACTGTTTTAAGAAAAAAATGTTTTCTTTCCAATTTGAACAACCTTAGAGGCAAAAATTAAGTTTTGCCATGTCTTCACTTGCTTTTGTTTCGATACAACCAGAGCTGCCTTTGACAAGAAGAAATGCAGTAACTTCTTAAAACATTCTGTAGGATTTTTTTTTTTTTGGTTTTTTAATGTCTGTTATTACAATTACTTCTCTGTTTGGAATGATCATCTCCAGTGTGTAACGGATAAACATTTTTTTTACTTCAATGATTGTAAAATTTCTCCACTGCATCAAAGTGTGAGATTTTCTCTTATAATATCATGCTTAACTTTGAACATCTCTGTCAATGATGTTTTTTTTTTGTTTTAAGTATGTGTACATACATACATACACGTTTTTGAGGCTATATATATATATATATATATATATATATATATATATAAGCACACATATCTTTTTGAGGCAGTATGTTTGTGTGTATGTATGTGTGTGTATATACACACACACACACACACACACACACACACACACACACACTGCTCCTTTGTAACAAATAAGTATGAAAAAAATCAAAATCAAATCTGTTTTTTTTTTATATTTTTCTTATTTATTTATTTATTTTTTTTTTTTTTGCTTTATTCCTATTTTTGAATATCTTTATAAAGATTTTTCATTTCCTCAAAGGAATGAAATTGTTGCCATACTAGAAAGTTCTGGATTTTTTTATTTTATTTTTTTGTGCTCTTAACATTACAGTATCAGACAGTAACAAACAAAAAAAAAAAAAAAAAAAATGAAGTGACGTTTGAAAGGCCTTTCAGAATTTTTATTTTATTTTCTTATTTAGACACAGAACAAGTGACAATAACCATCATTGTCAACATAAGACTGAGACAAGTTTTTCCTTCAGACACTCAAAATATCACATATTTTGCCAATGAAGGAACAGCAATCGTTGAAAAAAAAAATTGTACCAAAGATTTTTTTTCCTTTAACATAATTTTGATTTTGAAAGTTCTGTTTTTTTTGGGTTTTTTTAATTTTTTAAAATTTCACTCAAAATTTTTCCTGATATTAGTTTTTCCTTTCCTACTTTTGTTTTTGATTTTCAATTTGAATTTTTTTTTTTTTTTGTAAATGTCCCAAAATTTTGTTTTCCATTTTCTAATGTTAATCTTTGTCTTGAAAAAATTTTTTTTTTTATATTATGGAAAAAAAAAAATCTTAATTTTCATTAACATTTTTTTCTTTTCTTTAAATTTAAAAGAAAAAAAACATTTTTACCTCATTTTCAGTTTCTTTAAAAATCCAATTTTTCCTCCCCAACTGCCTTGTAACACTTCCTTACATAAACTGCATTTTTCGTCTCCCAAAGCAAAAAAAAAAAAAAAAAAAATCAGTTTTCAATTCTTGATTTCTATCTAATGTCCTACCCCATATCTGAATTTCTTGTAGTCTTTAAATTACAATAAATTTTTAGTGTTACCAGAACTTTTACACTTTAGATAATTTGGGGCAGGGAACGTTCGCTGATGCATTTTGGCCACATTCTTGCCATAACCATTTTCGTTTTAGCTCTCTGCCATTCTAGACAACCACAAAGCTCACTTTCCTCATTGGAAATTGAGTTTTTAATCTAAGACAAAAAGAAAATTCTCTTTAATCATTGATTTCTTTTTAGAATTCTTGCCATAATTTCTCCTCCCCCCCCCAATTTTTGGGATCATTATCTCTGTAGATTAAACTTCTTTTCATTTGGAACAGTACTGTTCACCTCTATTCAAAGTCTGTATCCTTGATACAGTCTTTTTGATAGTTTGTTCAGGCAACAAAGCTAATTCTTAGTCAAATCAGTTCTTCCATACAATCCAAAAAAAAAAATATTGGTTAGATTTTTATTGGCGAGTGAAAGGGTTATCAATTTGGTAGCAGCATCATATTGTGACTATTATTTATTATTAATCTTAGAGATTGTCACAGGCAAGATATATATATATATATATATATATATATATATATATATAAACAAAGTTGAAAAAGTTTTGTGATGCATTTCATCCTTCAGTACTTGATTGGACTAAATTCATTATGTTGGTGCAATTACACATGCACATGATTGAGGGATGCTGGGAATTTTGTTTGCACCAAGAAATTTAGTCCAATCAAGTCCTAAGAAATGTGCCAACAAAACTTTTTTCCACTTTGTCATACATTTTTCCCCAATATTGTTCTTGATAGATATATATATATATATATATATATATATATATAATGTGTTTGTGTGTGTATACGCACATACATATGCATAAAAATTGGGATCAAATAAAATAGCAGAATTTTCTTTTTCTCCTCTATATTTTATCCCCTGATGAAGCTTTAATAAGTGAAACATGTTAGTTATAAATGTGTTTTTATTTGTTCCTCATATATATATATATATATATATATATATATATATGATCTGAAGAAAATTGGCATATATAAAAGAAACTTGTATATATGTTGTAAACTTTTGAATGTAATTTTTGTACATAAATATTGATATTATGGATATTATGTAATCTATGTAAAAACTATTTCTATTTTTTGTAATTCTGCTATTTTTTTCCTGAAAGAGCAGTAGTTGCTACTATATCTTGTCCAGAAGTGACCTACAGGTATGTAAGGCATGAACGTTTAATTTCTGTTATGCATCCCTTGTAAGAACGCACTAATCAAAATGTAAAGAATGCAGGTAGTGAAGGAATTCATAAATATTTAATCGTGTTAAGGCCATTTTTATTTTTTATTATTTTTTTAACATTGAAATTCAGATATTCATTTTTGTGCTACTGCTTTGTACTGTATTTGAGGGCATATAAATCCCCCCACCTTCCTCACAATGAAAAAAATATTTCCTGAGACTTGTAAACTGGTACCTGGTAAATTCCTGTTTATCCAGACAATGTAGATCTTCCCCAGTACTTATAACTCTTCCCTATTTCCATAAAACTGTGATGTTAAATGTGAATAGGTCTTGGCAGAAATCTTATATGTGATATCAAATACAGTAACTCGTTTTGATAAAAGGATAAGTTGTTTTCATGTATTCTCCTCACTTCTAAAAAAAAAAAAAAAAAAAAAAAAAAATAATTAGTTTATCATTTTTTTCCCCCCTCTCTGGACCCATTTTTTTCCCTTCTAAACTTTGCTTGTTCAGATTGTTGATTGAGAGAGAGAGAGAAAATTAAGGTGAGGACTTGCAAAAAAAAAAAAAAAATTTAATAGATTTGACTGTTAGTGTTGGGATAAGAAAACCTTTAGAATGTTTTAGTTTTCTCAGCATACTCTCTGAATTAATCTCCCAGGAAAGTTTAAGAAAAAGAAATAATATGCTTTATCTCAATGTCTTCATTGAAATTTTTATTTAAATTGCAGCTACAAATCTATCAAGATTTTATTTCATTTTTTTCTTAAGGAAATATCAAAAGCTGTCAAGAGGAAGAGAAGTCTATTTTATGTGTGCTACAACATTGCAAAAGTTTTAGATTTCCAAAACCATCACACGTAACCAGTAATAACATGGAGGCTAGTTTTGGTCTCATTTGAAAGAGAAATCCATTTGGGTATGAAGCAAATCAAGACTTTACTCATAAAATATTTATACAGAAATATGTGCAACAGAAATACCTCCCACATGATGGTAAGACATTAGCTTGATGAAGACACCATTACTACTACACTCTGTACAATCATGTCAACTTTTAAGTCAAAATTAGTGCACAATGGCTGCTTCAGATTATAAACAAGCAGATTAAAAAACAAAACAAAAAAAAAACTCTGTTCATGAGCAGGAGTAGAGCAGAAATATTATAAACAGGTGTTGAGGGGGGGTTGTTTTGAAGGATGAAACAACCAAAATGACTTGGGAGTCATGTCTAAATACTTAGTGGCACCCACAGTCAGACTGACTGAGCAGGCTGGGTTACCTGACCTGAATGTATTTCTAACTGGGTCGTACCTGCATGGTTTATGCACTGCTATTATCAAAACCCATCATAATATCAAACACATTTGGCTGTGATGCATGTGCCTGGTATACATTTATCAGATGAGGTGTCATGATGGGTGTATTCTGCTTTGTATATTTATACTTCAACATCACTTTGTTCACATGTGGCTCTCACACTCTAACAAAATATTCACTGCCATTTTTCACGTGAGAATTAAGAAAAAATGTACACTATAAGAACTCTATTAAAAATTCGGCAAAGTTTAACAAATGTTTCTGTAAGAAGAAAAAAAAATAGTTTTTCAAACCATTTTTTATTTCTTGATGCTGCTATTGCCAAATGCTCCTTGGCAATATTTGTTTTAAAAAAGTTATTTTTAGAATTTTAATAAAAGCCAAACAGGAAACTAGGTTCATATATTTATTTCTTAATTCTCAGGAACTGACAACAAAAAAATATTAATCATTAATAGATTGTTTATTTACAAGAACAATTTTATACTACAAAATTTATAAAAAATATGTTGAACAACTACAATGCAATAATTATTGTCTACCATATTACAAAGAAATAACTATGAAAAAAATTTTATTGATAAAAAAAGAAAATGTTTGAGCTATAGAAGTAGAAAAATGATATTAAATGTGAAACTAATTTTTTTGCTTCCTGATGATGGTATTTTAATTCAGTTTAAAGAATTTGATTGCCAAGATTTAATATGGATGCAATTATCTCAATATTTATCAGAAATGTTGATTTTAATCGAACCTTTTCAATTGAGAAAGAATAGTCATATCGCTCGCTATCCAGGATATTTTATGGGTTGGAAAATCAGCTTGGACATTTTTTATTTAACCACTTCCATCACTCCCTATTTGCATTTTATTCTTGATATTAACTAATTATACTGCATTGTTAATTACTTGAAATAAGATTATAATTTTTTTCATTTGTAAAACACATGTTCTGATACTACTTGTAGCCTAGCAACAATTTGTACTTGGTAGATTTTTGTTTTTTTTAATCTCATTGTAGATTATATAATCTACAATGCAGATTTTATCAGCTTCAAGGAGGTAGATAAAAAGATTGAAAATAATTAGCTGCTGGATGAATTAATCTACTATTAATCAACCTATGAATCATTAAAATTATATATATAAAATTTCTCAGTTAACCCACTTACAATGTATAAAGGTAAAAGACAATAGGAAAACTTTATTAGCTGATGCATTTCGTCTAATGTGGACATTTTCAAGGTAAAATGAATTTGTTAAAAACAAAGTAACTTAACAAGGACATTTTGTTTGTTGTTAATAGTTATTTTGTTTTTAATAAATTCATTTTGTTTTTGCCTTGAAAAAGTCCACATTGGATGAAATGCGTTGGCTAATAATACAGTTTTTCTATTGTTTTTTTACCATTATATATATATATATATATATATATATATATATATATATATATATATATATATATATATCTCTGAGAAAAAATTTGACATTGTAAAAACATTTTCATGCGACACATTTCATCGTTCAGTACTTCATCAGACTAAATTTGTTAATGCAACTAAACATGCACACACAGATGTGGGATGTTATTAGATATACCACACCAACAACACTTTTAGTCTGATAAAGTTATAAAAGACAAAACGCTCACAAGAAATCTTTTTCCATTTTGTCATACATTTTTCCCCTCCAATATTCTAGATATATAAAAATTTATATATTGTTATCTCATATAGCATACCTTTTATGCATGTTTCGTTAAATATGACAAAGGAATGTAATATATGTATAATGTAAGTAAGGAATATGGTATATATTCTCTATACACACGCACACACGTAAGTTTTTTTTTTTTTATTCAATTCTTATGTCATTATGATTATAAGAACACAAGAAAAATTGAATAAAAAATATTTGAAATATCCCTTGTAATATTTAACAAGACAAATCTGTGCATGCATATATATATATATATATATATATATATATAACCAATACAAATCAATAATGCCTATCAAAATGCGTAAAAATTAGTAGCGAACAGATTTTTTGTCAAGTACTCAATAGACAACTGGAGCACAATAGTAAAATAAATAAAAGTTCAATTGACTTGTCTTTTGACTTCAAATTTTTGTGGAACACTCCTCATTGGGGTCAGAGGATCAAGTGAATTACATAGGTTTATCTGACCCTGATAAGTGGTGTTTAAAGTTGATCAAAAGACGAGTCCATTGAATTATTAACTTAACACATACATACATACATACATACATATATATATATATATATATATATATATATATATATATATATATATATAAACCAAAGTGTGAATAAGCATTTTTTTTTTCCTGGTCATTTAATGTACTTGATAAAATCTGAGCGAGGAAAAAAAAAAAAAATACTGTTAGCAATTGCATCCATTTTAAACTTGACCTTATGCAATTAAGGAACTTACTAAAGGAAAAATAAAATGTAATCTTTGAATTCTTCTGGGATGAAAGGAGTTTGTCTGGACAAGTGAATCATGTGAACTTATTAAAGATTTTGACTCAGTTCATCTCTACTTCTATAACAGCCTCCCTTCCCTTCCCCTCCCCCCCCCTATTATTAAAATGGGTCTGATGAACCTTTCAGACTTTATGCTCTCTACCTCCCTCTACTACCAAACAAGCTTTTTCCCCACTTCTCAGTTTTGAAGTGACGATCTTTTGATATTTTCAAGAGACAAAATAACTGGGAGAAATGAAATTAATTTGGACCCATTTGTTGCTTCGTTTTTTTTTTCCCCCCCTCTGAAAATATCTCCTGATACCAATTATTTTAAGCTGCTAAAAATTTTTCAGCAGCTTTGTTTAAATCCAGTAATCTTCTGACTGACTCTCATATATATATATATATATATTATTTTTAGCAATTTAAACATTATTTTTAGTGGATACCCATGTTTGAGTAGACGCTTCATTTATTTTGAAAATAAAAATCCATTTCTTTAGAAATTGCTTTATTTTTTCAAGTGTGAAACTGAGAAGTCATGAACTATCGGAAATCTAAACAAGAAACGTGCTTAAGGACTGTATACAACCATGCTTAACTATGATCATCTTCATAGCAGTCTGTTAAATCATGGGTGATCTAATGACGGTTTCTCCTTCAAAGGGGGACACTGTTCTGAATCCTGTCAGTAGGTGCATTTTTCTCTAATAATATTTTTCAAATATTCAGACCAGCAGATGAAATAAAGTGCTCTTTAAAATAAATGTAAATATAGGTATCCACTAAAAGTATTTGAAGTGATAATGTTGGATTAATAAATAAAAATCCATTATTTCTTTAGTGTGTGTGTATATATATATATATATATATATATTGTGGTATTGCTTCAGAGGTATTTGACTTTTAAGAAATTTAATTTCTGAAGCACTACACAGTGAAACAGTTTATGTAAAATAGAGCATTAAATAAGTATACTTATGTCACCTTCCTACTTGTAAGCTTGTGCATTAACCTTTTTGGTTTCTCTGCTATCTTTCAGTTTTTCTGAAAGCTTTTGAGTCAGTCAGGAGACTCCTGAAATTCATCATTCCAATTGAGGATTTCTCTTCAGAAAGAAAGCTGAGATTATTACCAAAGAAAATGTTTTCTTTTGATGCAACTTATTTAAAATCCTTATGCCTACCACATTTGGTACTTCTGTTTTCTTACACTTTTCAATTGTTAAGCATTAGAAATTGGACATTGTGTTTTCGGAAATGACCTTTGTGATTTTGGAATTAACCTTTCTAGTGGGTCTTTTTTTGTCTGTCCACAATTGCCAAATAAATGGCCTGGCTTATTTGAACTCTTCTTCTTCTTATTCCTGATGAGAAGAGAAGAGTAAATTTAGTTAGAATATGTTCTTTGGATGGGTTTATTCAAGTTCCTTTTCTTTTCCAGCCCTTCCAGTAAAGCCAGCTTTCTTCCTTTTCATGAGGTTGAGATTGATAATACCGATACCAAGTGATTCCTTTCTGATAGCTGATAAACCTTTTTGTTTTCGCAGTTTTCGAAAAAAATTGTTTGAAAAATAATCTCTAGAACTTACATCAGCCATAGAAAGGTAGACACAATTTGGAATTTTCGGTTTAAAGGTGGTGGGGGAGTTTTTATTTGTAGATGATCTGACCTTATACCTATTTCTTTTATTGAGAAAATGAAATAATTTTTTTTTCACTTTAGGTTAATAACATATTTTCTTTGGGTAAAATCTCTTGAAATTTTCTTGAATGGCTTCTGTATTTTAGCTGATGAATGTGAATTTGTAATTTGGTAAATTGCTAAAAGTTTTGGGGAATTTGTTTTGGAGAGGAGAAAAAAAATCCCAAATCTTTGAATGCTGGATTTTGTCATATTTTTCAAAGCTTTATTTTCTTTTCTTTGTTTATTTTTTTTTTTAGCATCTTTTTATCTGATAGAAATACAGGGTGAACCAAAATTCATTTTCTAATTTTTAAAGTGAATATTTATCACTAATAAGTAATTTAATTGTATTTTTATGGCATATCACATACACCTTAAATTTAACATGATATATGTTGCAAACATACCATGTATAATAAAGTTGCCCAAACGAGTGTGATTTTAAAAATCTTTTTACCATAATGAGGTAGGACGGTTAAAATAAAATAATGAATCTCATATATTGTTAACTGAAATATAAACTAAAAAAATTAAGAAAAAAAAAAAAAATTTATAGAAAATTACAAGCCTTAAAAATAAGAAAATGACTTTTTGTCCAATTAAGTTTTTATCTATTGATGTTTTAATACTTGTTGGCTTTATTTTTTGTAATTTTTGCCAATGGAAGACATGATTTTTTTTTTTTTTTTTTTTTTTTAAATAACCACATGGTTCTTTTTCGTGGATGGTGAGATAAAAGACCTTTTTCTTTTCTACCATAAAAAGCGGTTCTAAGCAAAAAGAATCACCAACAATGTAGATTTCAAGGGAGAGATAACTCGTGCCTTTTTGTTATAATACTATTCGATTATTTTATTACTAAACGTGTACAACAGATTTGAATTTGTCATCGGTTCCATATTGATGGGCAAAATTAAAATGTTTGATTAGTATTATATTTTTGTCTGTTTCAGAAAAAAAAAAAAAAAATTTTTTCTTTTTTTTTATTATTACGTTACATTTTTCTCCTGCTCTTTATGAAAATCTTCCATAAACTATTAAGGACATTCTAGTCTCAATTTTTCTCCCTCTCAACTTTTTCTTATTTTTTTCATCAAAGCTATGAAAAAAAAATGGAAGCCTTATTTTGGCTTTTTATGTAGGCATAAATACCAAAGTATGCATGCATGCACACACACTCACTTTGCAGTACTGAATGCATAAGAAAAATTATTACATCCCCATTACTAACCACCAACTTGTGAAAAATGTTTGAAGTGGCAGCTGAAATTGTTGGTTGGTCCTGTTGTCAAGGTTAAATACTGAAGCAAAGCTAGCCAACAGTTCAAACCCACTCAGAATTAGACCTCTAATTGTGTTGCTACTTTAGGGTAGATTACAAAAAATTGTGTGCTTCCCTCCCCACTCCAACCCATGTTTAAAAACAAAAAAAAACTGTTCCTTTCATTATTCATTCTTTTCTGTCTAAATTTCTTGGATGAGAAGTTATCAGTATTTATACTTGAGCTAATGTGATAAAAACAAAGACAAGGAAATTAGCCTGAATGTACATAATAATTAATAATAATAATAATAATTTGTTAGAGTTGATAGCTGACGGGGATGGGGATCAGTAAAATGGGCTGCTAAATTCTTAGATTTAGAATTCCTAGCAAAGGAAAGAGAAGAATTTTATTTGCAGTTAATTGATTGGTTGTAAAGTTCAGCTTCTCGGTCAATGGCTGTGAAGTTTTTTTCCAAATTAAAAATAAAAGTTGATCATGCAAGACAAAGTGAAACACACACACACGAGTATATGAACATTTTAAAGATTTTAGGAATTATTACTGGACTTCACCTGTCTCCAACGGTATTCATTTTCCCTTCTCTAAATTTAAGATCTTTTTGTCCCCGCCTCTAACCACTATATATATATATATATATATATATATATATATATATAAAAATGTGTGTTGAATTTAATCATTCTGCATTTATTTAGCTCAAGATCAAACACTGTCTATTGAAGTAGTCTAAAAAAATATTTTTTAAAATTATAATTTTAGCAGCAAGACTTCAATAATCTTTGGCAGATGTAGTTTTATATTTGGGATTTTTTGTTGCATGATGTGGTGTTTGTATATATTATGTAGCCACTTGACTGATTCACTAACTTTAAAAAAAACAGACTCTGAATGTAAACTAGAAAAAACAACTTCATACTGAAGTGTATTTACTGTTTCTAGTGGCAGTCATTAACACTTTTAATTATTATTAATAAAATGATGTAATACAATTGTCTTTTTGTTATTTATATTATCCATTGCTATAAGTTCAACAGGCATCCTCCCTTTATGTCCAAGAGGATTCAGTCATTAAAAAAGATTAGCAAATGAATTGGTAAGTTCTTTGTTTTTTTTCTTGTCTTCTTGTCTACCACTCTCTCTCTCTCTCTTTCTTTCTCTCTCAAAACAATTTATATTTAATTATTCAGTATGCAATTATAACATTTCGAGTCCCAAAAAAGATGAAGCTATATAAATTCTTTGGCATTTAGGAAAAAACAGGAAGATTTTGGTTTCAAAGTAGATTTCTGTCAAGGTGTGTCAGAATGTCAGTTATGCATCATGGATAAAAGCCAACACTTTAGCCTTTCCAGTAATTTTGATTCTTTGTAACTATTTCGTGTACTTTTACTCTGGCAAAAGAATTCAATAAGGCTACTGTAACTGACTTACTCTCATTGTGGCTTACCTTGCTTAGTAAATACCAGTATATCAGTTTTTTTTGTTTTTTTTTGTTTACAAATGATCAAACAGTCCCTCTCAAGATGTAGACCAGTTTTGAATATTGCCTTCAAATCTTGAACCGCTCTGTTTATTGAACAGAATGGAGGCTGTTTTGTTAGATTAAAAAAAAAATGATTAAAGGTGGGAAGAATTTCGCCCTTCCTCTTCACGACCATTTCTAAACAATCAGCTACAAGACACAATGCAGGTTTGTTAGCAAAAGGGACAGCCCAAAGTGCGAGCTGAAAATCGGAGATACCAAGATCAAACAAGTGCGGAAATTTAAATATTTGAGAGGACGGAAAAAGTGACATGGAAATCCAAAGGAATATTGTGATAGCCAAGGAAATATTCCAAAATTTAAGCAGGGTACTAAGAAAGAGGAAAAATTCACTAGAAATAAGGGAGAGTTACTAAGCTGCTATGTGATTGTCATCCAGTATGGAAGTGAGCACAAGACGATCTTCTCAAAGATGAAGAGGAGACTTGAATCAACAAAAATGTGGTTCTACAGAAGGATGCACAAGATACCATCGACCAAACATGAGCAACGACGAGGTTTTGGATAAAAAGGAAACTAATACTTAATATCGGGAAGAGATAGTTGAGATTTCTGGGACATATAATGAGGAAGGAGTGCTTGGAAAATATGATACTCATGTGGCAGATAGAGGAAAGCAGCTCATAACGTTTGGTGAACTTTAGTAAATGAACAGCGGAACAGGGCTTGGGGGAAATAACATAAATCTGAAGTTTATTAAGACCCTACAAGGGACATAAAGTTGTGAATAAGATCAAAGTAGATACAATTATTACAATGGGTAATGGTGGACTGTGTGGTAAATAAATACTGAAGACACTTAACTGTTCTTGTACCACTGACGCTTCATTAATTCGTGAAGATGCAATGTGTACAACACCTCAGAAGTTCCAAACTGTCAACGCAGTTTATGCTTGACGTGCATCCAAAGATTTTCCACGTTTCAAGCATGGAGTGTGTTATCATCAAGATCCACAACAATTATTTTAAATAAAGAACTTTCATAAAATTAAAACGTTTAAGATATAAAATGACAAATTATTTTATGCCGCTTCTGGGAAGGATTACCAAAAATTGTTCTGAAACATCTCTATTAGACTCCGGTAGAAGTCGTAGAAATTCTTTACAGAAAGAATTAAGCATGGGAATTGTTCTTGTAAGAATTAGCCTTTAATTCAAGTAATTAAAACTTGGAAAATGTTTTTGTAATTTAACAATCTAAACCCAACGAAATGACAAGGTGATCTGAAAGAACTAAAAGTCCTATCAGGCTTTAATATTGTTTATTGGTTGGACTACAATGTGAAAGAAAGGTAGTAAAGAAAAGTGAGAAGAAAGGACTAACCATCAATAGTAAGTCAATGTATAGTTGTCAGCAATAGGAATAGTCAAAGAGCTATGAAATGAAGACCAGAAAATCAAACAAGCAGACGAATTTAACTATCTGGGGAAATTGTTATATATTGTACCTATGAATACTAATGGGTATGTCCCAATTCTCATAAATACGTTGGATACTATTGTAAGTGTGGTCTAAGTAGTTTACCACTAAGATTGGTTTACCTACTTCATGCCACTGGCGAGTTTTGTATTTTGTTGATGTTATAAAGATTACCATTCATTCCCAGCCTTTTTAGTTAGTCCTTATTCAGTAGGTTACAACAGAAATGCTATAACAGATGATGGAAAAAGTGGCACCGAAATACGAAGCTGCATTGAAATAGAAAAGGATGGAAACAGAATTTTGTTAAAAACAAAAAGAAGTTATGTAATCTCAGCCCTTCTCCATGTCAAGGAATATTTCCTCGTAGATGAAGAGGGGAAATTGAAGCAACCGAAATATGGTTCTTCAGAAGAATGCTGAGAATGCCATATGGTCGAAGAAGGAAATTTGGAAACAAAAAGAATATTTGTGGTTAGGATCAGGAAGAAATTGAATTGAAATTTCTAGAATACATAAGGAAGAAAGGGCCCTAGCAGGACATATTGTAGTTGTATTGAGTTCTGATATATATATATATATATATATATATATATAATTAAAATAAGGTATTTGCTCTTTCCTTTAAAAACCTTATCTCTTTCTTTCTTTCTCTAAAAGCGAGAAGGCCACCCTCAAATAAAAAGAAAAGACTTAAGCCGGCCGAAAAAACGCAGGGAGTTTGCAGGAGTAGAGCCTACTTGTTAATGACTAAAAAAATACCAAAAATCAAGGAGGCTCCACGCATAACTTTCGTTATAAATAATAATAAAAAAAAAATGTTAAAAAGAAAAACTCCGGAAAATAAAATAATTTTGGACAATTTAAAAAAAAAAGAAATGGCACTTTTGAACCAGTGTTCGTGCCATATTCTCACAGCCTAGTCAAAACGGAGCTTTTAGCTAGAAAGAAGCAACGGTGAGAGTGACGAACAGAGACGCTACCGCTAAGAAACCAGTCCTGCGTGAAGAGACAGTTAAAAGGTCATCTAAAAAACAGCAGCTTGAAACCGAGCTATTGCTAAGATTACTACTATCCCTATTATGGTCTGACTTCAAACTACCACTACCTGGCATTTTCCAGACTGCTGCAATATCCGCCTTATAAACGGACTTTTCGTTACACTGAATACCAAAGGACTCCTTCATCGCTCTAAAGAAAATAAATAGAAATGTTATTTATTTGAAGTTCCCAATAAAGAAAATCATTAGCAACACCACCTAACCACATTGGTGAACTTCTGATGCGAACACCCTTACCTCAAAGTTAATAGGGGTAGAGGGAAACATGAACAGTGGGGATAATATTAACATCAAAAGATGTGCAGATGGCACAGTGTTGATGGCAGACATAGAAAGAAAACTGTAGTAAAGGAAAGTGGGAAGAAAGGACTAACCGTTAATTATAAGACAATGTATAGTTGTCAGCAAAGAGAACAGCTCAAGATGTGAACTACACATTAAAACAAGTTTAAAAATCTATCTTTTGACAGATGACGGAAAATTTGAGACAGAAATCTGAAGGTCATTGGAATAGTGAAAGATGCCTACATTAACGCAACAAAGTATTAAGTAACAAGAAAATTGCAATAGAAACTAAGATCACTGAAGTGTTATGTAATATCAATTCTCCTGTATGGCAGTGAATGTTGGACAATTTCCTCATAAATGAAAAGAAGACGTGAGATAACAGATTTTCTACAAAATGATGAGAATACCATGGACATAATGTGAGAAAATCTTTTTAGGAAAATAGGAGAAAAAAAAAACAAAAAAAAACGCTTTTGCTGAGGATCAGAAAGACATAGTTGACATTTCCGCGACACATATTGAGGAAAGAGAGCTTGGTGAATTTAACACCCACAAGACATTGGCGGCAAGAGAAAGAGATGGGCCCTGAAAGTAACCTACCTAGGAAGTATCTGTTTATATTTCTGAGATGAGGTATTATGTACACTATTTACATTATTCGGACTATTGTCCTCATCTTTGTCGCCATGTTTGGGTTACAACGTTTCGGTCGTTGTACGCTCCGGCCTTCGACAGGTGGTTGGAATGTTGGACTGAACCCTTTATTTCGCTCACTGGGGTAGAATGTTCTAATTCCAAATGGATGTTAGTTATCTCCTGTTAATTCCACTCTGCAAGTTCTCCACCGCCTTAACCAGGTATTGAACTCACACTCTTTAGGTCCTGTCACTTGATCTAACAAACGCCTTTATCCACTGTCCTTGTCCAGTGGGATAAAGGCGTTAGTTAGCGAAATAAAGGGTTCAATTTGACATTCCAACCACCTGAAGAAGGCCGGAGCGTACAACGGCCATAACGTTGTGATAAACATGGCGGCAAAGATGAGGACAATAGTCCGAATAATGTAAATAGTTTACCTAGGAAGTTTGTGGAGATTGATATCAAAACACAGAACGGGAGAAGTAAAAAGAGAAACATTGCTAACAGTTGGAAAGGATAGGAAGTTGTCGAGGGCCATGATTGGCCACATCTTGAAGGAACGTAACGCATTAAAAAAGAGAAGATCTTGTTGCCTGCTTTTCAGGAGGAAAAATATTTTGACATGACTATTTTCTGACACTTTATTGACTGATTCGTTTTTTACGGTTTATCAACTCTTTGTGGCTTATTTTTTTTTTTTTTTTTTTTTTTTAGATTTTAAGATATTTTTTTTAGATACTAAGAGTTTACTGATACAAATCCTACTAATTAACCCATAGCTGGGGGTATTTGCGTGATAGTGAATATAACGAATCCGATTAGTATTGGAACTCGGCTCTCTAATTTCGAGTCGTGATGTATTACACCACCCGCACAACCTTACAACACCTGGTATTCCCAAGTGGTCACCCATCCAGGTACTGACCAGGCTCAACGTCATTTAACTTCTGTGATCGTATAAGAACCGACGCTTCAATTTGTTATAGCCATAAGCCACTTTATTAATAAGAAATGAACTTAGCCGTGTGTAACGAAAACCAGACTGACCCTAAATTTACCTTAAAACTTTGTGTCGAAAAAGGAAGTTGATGACAGTATCGATTGGAAACTAGCTAAAAAGCCGCACTTAGCTTCTGCGGGGGGATCGAATTGTGGACCTTCGATCCAAGACTAAAGGAACCTCTGGTCTAGCTTAGAAAATAGCAATGATCATTTTGAAGAAATAACTTTGGATATCTCAATTCACTCCATGGAACTTTGAAAAGTCACTTGAATTCTGATTAAAGTTCAATGTCGACCCAAAGACCGATATGGATGGAAATTCCAATTCGGGCCGAAAATCGAGTTCTTGAAATCCCAAACTCCGTGTAACTTCAATTGAGTCGAGTTCTTGAAATCCCCAAATCCGTGAAACTTCAATCGTGTTGAGTTCTTCAAATCAAAGATTATATGGAACTTCAAAACCTCACATCAGAAAACCTCTCACTTTAACTCTGATTCCTTGGCATTTTGAAGAAATTAAATTGATTTTATCAAATCACAAAGTTTTGGAAATATTTTAAACTGAATTTAAAACAAGGATTTACAAAATTTTTGTATTACTTTAAACTCAATAAAAATTAAAAGTTTTTAAAATTAATTTTTCTGTTATTTTAAAATTTGTTTTTTAACTGTTCCTTCCTTACCCGGACACGCATCCTAAAACTGGAAGTTCAAGCAGCAGATAAAAAGCAGATTATCAATCCCAGGATTATCCTGATTCCAAAAAGGTATAATATGTCTATGTAGAGCAAGTGTGGTCCGAGTTAGAATAGATTCAGACGGACAAACAGAATTTGTCGTTTATTTATAAGGTGAATAAAGGTTAAAGTGTTGTGAATGTCATAATTAAATAGTACTTTTTTATTAAAATTATTTATTTATATAATAAAGATTAGTCTAACGCTGTTTCTTTAAAATTAATAATGAAATTAATTTAATTATTTATTTATAATTATATAATAAAATTATAATTATTTATTATTAGATTCGTGCAAAAATAATGACGTAATAATGTTTTTTGACGTATTTTTTAACGTTAAAAATTAAAATTAATAAGATTTATTTAGAAGAAGGTGAATAAAGGTCAAAGTATTGTGAATGTATTAAATAAATAGCACATCTTTTTTTATTAAAATTATTTATTTATAATTATAAAGATTAGTTTAACGCTGTTTCTTTAAAAAAAATCCATGAAAATGAAGTCAGTCGTGTTAAAGATAAAATTTGACATCCTGATTTGCGTCGCCTTCGCTTGGAATGTTTTCTCTTTTGAAATTATTTTTCTCCTTTTTTCCTTCACTCTCTTCTCATGTTAATCTTCAATAAATAAACACGTGAATAATTTTCCTCTCATAAATTGTGAACCTTCCTTATTTCAATTTGATCGTCGTATATTTGGATATGTCTAAGTTAACAAGTCGGTTTATAAAACACAAGTAAAATTTGTTATCAAAATTTAAAGAGGCTCCAAGTTGAATGTTGGCAAAATTGCGAAATTAAAGTTTGGAAATAAGGTGCGGTTTGATTGGATAGTTATATTTTGAGTTTTGAACCAATGGGGATAAAATGTCTATGCCCCAAAGGAGTTGATTTTGATCTAGTTCAAGTTACTAGCGAACTATAAAAAGAAATAATTTTGTTTAACTTTTATCCAAGTTAGAAAGGATTCGTTTGTTTAGACTGTTGATGTTACAGACGAAGAAGAATCTTCAGAAACTTCACATATTTATCTTATATATTCAAAAGTCTTTTTTTTTTGTTCTAATTCGAAATACCCCCCCCCCACCCCAAACAAGGCAGTAAATACACAAGGAGCTACGGGGTGTGGAAGAATTAGAAAAGAATAACATTATCGAGGAGGGAGAACAGTAATCAGGAAGACAGTAGTTAACGATTGACATTACATTTAAATTTTTGAAGATTAAGGTTGACTGGAAAGCATGGCATTGGAAGAGAATTCAACGAGCGTGAAGTGCGAGAAAAGAAACTGTTAGCATAGAATTTACGGTTACATCTAACCAACGTAACTGTATATTAGTGAGTCCTTATCGTCAGTTTAGTACTGCGTTTAAATTCATAAAATCTAAGTACCCTGTCGAAGAGCAATATTTATTCTGTTATCTACAGAAATGTGGCACAAGGCCAAAAGGGGGATTGGGGAAAGGACGGTCTTCTTCTGTCTTAACTATAACTTAGCTAGCCGCAAATACTGACCCAATCGTACAAAACAATATTCCTTACACCAAAACAAACCATTCATACGTACCTTACTACAACCACCATAATACCTCTTTGTCTCTATGAAAATACTAACTAGTCCCCATATTTACAATTCGTTGTCTGTGTGTGTGTGGGGGGGGGAGAATAAAATAACAATTCTAAAACTTAACCCCAATGAGTATTTACAATATGAATAGAAAAAACTATTTACAAGAAACTAAAGAAAATAAGAAGAGCTCATCCGAACAATTACCATGGAGGTATTTATAAGAAAAGGCACGAGGAAGCAACAGTGGTGGGAAAGAGACTGAAGTCGTGACACCAGGTCAGGACTAATAATATTGCTGATTCGTCTTTGGATTTTATCAAGAATTTCTTAATATATAGCAGAAGCACTGAACTATATGTGACAGCAATATTCAAAGCATGAATTGTAGACTTATAGCTATGTCAGATAGATTCAGGAGAGAAAATTCTTTAGTACAACACTGTGAACCAATTCTCCTTGCAGCAAACCTAGCAATGGATTCAATATAATCTTTCCGCAGGTGACTGAACACAGACATACAACCTTTGTTAATCAGTCAATTGTTATATAAAAACGCATAAAAATATCACCTTGCTGACATTTATTGCATTTCTTTATACCTCTACTAACAATGACGTCCTGACTTTTAGATGTACAAATTTTGTTTGCTACTGTTTTTTTTTATTTTAACCAGAACCAGTAATACATCATCGCCCAGGCTAGATGATAATTCTTTGCTTAGACAAATATATGCGTATTAAAAAAAAAAAAAAGAAAAAAAAAAATTAGGTGTAGAGTAACCTTAACCGTAAAATCAAAAATTATGTTAAATGTAAAGGTCAACATTGAAACAAAAAAAATGAAAAAAAAAAGAAAAAAGATTTCTTGAAAGGTAATAAAAATGAATAATGTTTATGTCACAAAAATTACGTTGTTAAAAAAGGCGGAATAATTATAAATATAAAATTACAGAAGTCTTTGAAGACCTAATGTCAATTGTACATGAAAATTCGTTTTCTCGAAAGGAAGAGTCAAAAATAAATGGTTAGAAATTGTAGATTCAATAACAGGCAAATAATGTGTGCATTGATAATGACATTGCTTGAATATGCGGACATAAAAAAGGAAATTAATGTTTAAATAGAATTTTGCTTTAGTGAAATTGAACTATGATACGTTTCAAATCAAATGAAAATATTGAAATTGTGAATCATTTTCCTGAGATGTGGAATAGGTTTTCTGTTATCTTTAGTGAGACTTGCAAACGAGCGTATAGGAAATGAACCCTATTTCCAACACATACATGCTCGTCTGGATAGGTGGTAGGATTTTCTTTACTGGAAACTTTTGAATAAAACGTACTGGTTCAAGAGTATAAAATAAATAATATATTTTTACTTCTTTGCTTTAGAGTGAGCCCTTTGATATTCGGTGTCACAAAAATGTTCGCTTATAAGGCGGATATTGGTGGTAGTCTGGAGAAATGTCCGTTTCGGCTCAGTAGTGGTAGTTTTCAGTCACAAATAAGTAGGCTATGTTCTTGCAAACCTCCGGCGTTTTTCGGCCTGGTCCAGTCTTCTTCCTTTATTTTATTTGAGGGTTGCCTTCTCATTATTTGAGAGAAGTATAGAAAGACTTATGAGTTTTAAAAGGAAACGCAAATGCCTTATTCTAATTTGAATCATTTTTATTTTTTTTGTTTATATATTTTATGTTTTATTTTTATTTGGTTTTTGTCGGGACTTACTACACTCACATACATACCATATTAAAACACGTCCAAACTTTATTTTCTATCCAATAACAGATAATATTTACAAACGTGCCACCCCCCCCCCACCAAAAAAAATTCCACAATACAACACACACAGACATCAAAGTGTCTATTGGTTAGAAATTCACCTCATCGAGTGAAATATTTGACCAATCAGAGAAAACTAAAACCTTATTTTTCAGGAGCCTACTTTCGGGAAAACTATCTTATAAAAAAGTCCCAAAGATTTCGACTTTCAGCAGCATAGATGCGGCTGTATTCAAGCCATTCAAACACAAGAGAAGACGTGGCTACATAGCTCCCCATCCCCACCTCAGTGCGTGCCGAAAGAAATATGTATCAATGACTACAAACGAATCATCTTCAACGACATCTTCGCTGACGATCATAATCTTTTCTCACTCACAGCTGGAGATCAATATCTAAAAGTCTTTTCTAAAGTATATATTTTTCTGTGTATCAACTACCCAAAGATTTTAATTAAATATTGTTTTCACTCCTTTGAATTCATGTACACATGTTTGTAAATACAAATGATTTGTTTAACAGGCTTATGCATGTTTTCTTTATTTTTATTTTATTATTGTTTGGAATTCGGATTTTTGATATAACAAAATCTGGTTACTATTTACATTATTCAGACTATTGTCCTCATCTTTGTTGCCATATTTATCAAAACGTTTCGGCCTTTGTACGCTTTCTTCAGGTGGTTGAAATATCAAACTGAACCCTTTATTTCGCTCGTTGGGGCAGACTGTTCCACGTATCATGTCTATGTCAGTTAGCTCTTGTTAATTCACCAGGTATTGAACACAACACTTTGGGTCCTGTCACTGGATCTAACCAACGCCTTTATCCACTGTGCCATGAGTCCTTAAGGACATCTGTATATGAATTTCTGGGAATTATAAAATTAATGTCTCCAGCAATCATTTTTTTACCAGTGCTGATATTGCAATTTTTGCCGTTATCATTCCATATTTTTTTTTTTTTTTTTTTTTTACCAGAGCTTATATAGCAATTTTCATTGTTATTACTTTTCTCTGGCACTCATTATTGGTTCCCATATTGTATTCATTTCTATGCTTGGTTGGCTCAGGAGATTTTTGTATCCCAGCATATGTGTTGATTACCGGAGCCGGAGTGTACAACGACCGAAACGTTGTGATAATATGGCAACAAAGATGAGGCAATAGTCCGAATAATGTAAATAATGTACATAATATCTCATCTCAGATATATAAACAGAAATAAAACCTGGATGACAGAATTTCCTACAAGTTATATCAAGTAATGAACGTTTGAACGAAACTCCTGTTGAAAAAGTTAAAAAGATTATCCGAACCCCATTTTTTTCCTTTTTAAGTAATTTTTTTTTTTAGATACATAATAGGAGGCGGCGGTCGTTTATTTTATTTTAGGAAATTTTCCGACCCCATCGAACTCATTAAGACAATCTCCCCTTTTTTTAAAAAAACATTTTAAACTATTTTAAATGATTTTCCGACCATCACTTTTATTAAGACCCCCGAGTTTATTGCATATTGAGAAAAGTTTTGACCCTACTTCGATTATTAAGATCACCATTTGTATTAGGTACCTTAGAGTAGGTTTGCAATTTTAAATACTAGATTTCTTTTGCAAGACGCTGACGCATGTTGAAATCCTCACAGTATTTGGTATTGTTGAAGTTATTGCTAGCATTTTTTGTCGAGATTTACAAACTCTACGTTTTGTTCAATTTCGCATACCAATCGATGAAATTTGAATAGGCTGATTTTTTAAAAAATATACCTTGACAAATCCCCTAATTCGCGGTTTTTACGCACCCTAGTAAAAGCAACTCTACTGCTTGTAGGTCACCCTAAAATTTGGTTTCGCTCGAGGTATGACTATTTTAGAGGGTGTGGGAACGGATGGACGGATGTCACAGAATTTTAGATATAGATATATAGCTCATCATATCTATTTGGTTGTGGCTTGAGTTGAATAAAAATTTAAGATATTTCTTTAATTTAAGAGAACGCACATATACAAGTATATGATTGGTGTATACGGAATAAATTCCAATAATCAACAATTACTATTCTTAAAAGAGTGCTCAATACAGAGTAGAGAGAATATAATTATTAATTTAAAAATTAAAACATAAATATGATATAAAATCACTACAAAAATAGCCATTTTGTTTCAACACCTCTGGTGTCTTATCAAGTGGTGATGTTGAATGTAGATTGTAGAATAAAGGTTTGAAAAGGTTCAAATTAATTAACCACCCCTCGTAAGGGGAAACGCTGTCACATGAGCTGAAATGACCTATCAAAATACAAGTATACGGGAATTCAAAAAACTTGACAACGAAGTAAGGTTATAATAACTATTAAATGCTTTAAAGTTGGGTTTATATAGT
The DNA here is from genome assembly GCA_963932145.1 of Acanthosepion lycidas. NCBI lineage: Eukaryota > Metazoa > Mollusca > Cephalopoda > Sepiida > Sepiidae > Acanthosepion > Acanthosepion lycidas. Next base: position 90,846,420 of record OZ010603.1, on the reverse strand, counting down.
AAAATAGAATTTATTCTAATAAGTATTAAATTGTATGATAAAATTTGAAATTAAAATTAAAAATTACTCATATCAAAAATGTAAATTTAATCTATATTAAGTTTAAAATTTTAAAATTATTGAGCAAAAAAAGAAAAAATACATATGTTTTTCTATTCATTTTGTTTCTATCGAAATTACGTTGGAATAAATGTTAAGATCGACCGCCCTTATGCAAGTGTATACATGGGATTATGACATCTTGCGAAAGACAATACAAACACAATCAGATTATAATACATAAGCACGCAGACATATTTAGATATATACACACACACAAAAAAGTGACGAGTGAAAGTGGTTAATTAATTAAGGCTTTACTAACTTGCATGGGGTGAAACAAGTTAAAATAAATATATATTTCGATTTCACTTGAAACAAAGTGGCAAGGGAAGTAACTCCTATTAGATGAACATAGTTGTTTCCCTTGAATTTTGCATAAATGATTTTCTTTTTAGATTTTTTTTTTATTTGAAATTTGAATTTATATCGAGCAATAAGCATGTGATTGTAGGAAATGCAGCGTCCAGGTTTTTTATATTTGAAATTCGAACGTCTGAATTCCAAACAATAATAAAATAAATATAAAGAAAACCTGGCTATGTCTGTTATAAACCATATCTAAATGTCTTTTTAGTTGAATAAGTCTTTGGGTAGTTGGTAGACAGAAAAAGATGTACTTTAGAAAAAAAAAAAAACCTTTTAAATAGCTGGTCCACAGAAAAGCTACGATTGAGAAAATACGTTTATCATCTGACTGTCTACGTTTATTGTTGTTGGAGATGATTCGTGTGAACACGATCGTCAACGAAGATTCACTGAACGTCTTTTTACTCTTTTTACTGTTGCTGTTGGAGATGATTCGTTTGAAGTCAACGATACATGTTCCTTTCACCAGCACACTCATGGACAAGATCATTATGTCTGGCTTAAAGTGAACCAACCTATTTTATATTATTAGGGGAAGGATATTGGTTAATTGAACAAAGAAATATACTTCAAACTTCACAAAAATATCTTTACTGTTCACTGACAATCGTAGAATGCAAAATTCCTAGCCATGCAATGAATCCGAAGGCGATAACTGATATCCATACAAAACAAACTGAGTATATACGCTTACTATTGGATTGTTTGATTTTGTTTAGCGGCATATCAACAATTCTGGTAATTCTGCTTGAGAAATATATTGTTGGTAATTTACTATAAAAATGTATCGTTAGTAATTTTTTGTATAAAAATGCATTGCTGGTATTTTTACTATAAAATGTATGTTTATACTTTCCTAGTGTTTGAGAGCCACTATTTGCCCATAGCGGGTGCCCTAACAGGTGCTACCACCCCGGGTTAGGGTGGACCTGGGGACAACAGCTATTAAGAGGTGGTTCCGTACTCCTCAAAACCTCCAATCTCTCCTTGCAGATGGAATTAATAAATAAACCGCCAATGAGTTAAGTTTGTTTTTTTGTTATAAGCGTTATAGTTATATTTAGCGGCTAGATGCATTTGAATAATAAACATCTTTTGGCAAACTTGGACGTTTGTGCTCGCAAAAAAACTAAAAAAAAAAATGTCAAAAGGACGATTTTTCCATTGACACTGCTATTTACTTTAACTACTTTCGTCTCTCGGCGATGCTTGTCTTTTTAAAAAGCAACTATTAGAACTGTAATAAAAACTAAACACATGAAAATGAATTTATGCCTTTTCTTTGTTCTTGAGAGTTGATAACAAAAATAATAAACCCTATTTATTTATTACAGTAACAGAGTTATTAATTTTGTACATACGAGTTCGGTACCTGTCGATCAAATTTCAAATCAAATTTGTTTGTCCATTTAAAATGATATATTTAATACAAAATATATTTAGTTTAATTACACAAGGATTCATACAAATGACTTCAAATAGCCACATGTTTTGGTGTATATTCTTTTCCTATTGCCCAAGAGTTGTTGGCAGACAGAAAAGGAAATTAGAGCATACGATTTAATTTCGTTCAAATTGTAGCATGTTCATTTTCGTGTGTATACGTTTATTTTAATTCAATGGCAGAAATGGAAATATTTCTATAAAATTTAAAAAAATGTTTTTTTAAATAATTTATTGCCGAGTAATTTCCGAAAAGTTTAATAAAATCATATAATTATTAGGTTGGTGCAAAAATAATGACGTAATAATGTCGTTTTTTGACGTCTAACGTCAAAAAAACGACATTATTACGTCATTATTTTTGCACCAACCTAATATCTGATTTTCTCTTGTTGATGATTATGCTTTATGTCTTCTTGCAGTTAAAGGTTATTTCTTTTATCTAGCTTTCTTCTACTACCCTGTCTCGGAGCTTCTATAGTTTTCTTTCTGGCTAAGCTATTAAAAAAAAAATATCACGCTCCAGTTTTGACATCAATAGAAGATAAGTTATTTTTATAATATCAAGTTGGTCACGAGCTTTTAATAGCAAAACACTGTGTTAAAATCAGATTCAACAAGGTAGGATATGGGTAAAAAGCAATAATGTACAACTATGTGCTTTATAGATTGCACAAAAACATTCAATAAGTACGCCACAAAGATCTGTTTGAACTGCTCAGCAATCTGGACATATTTGGGAAGGATATTAGAATGATCAAGAAATTATACTGCCTGTATACGGACAGAAAATGAGTTCAGCAGAAATACAAAAATAGAAAGGAGTGTAAGACAAGGATGTGTCTTCTCACCGGACTTATTTAACTTATACAGCGAAGCAGTTCTGAGATAATTAATGTCCTACCAGGATTCATTATTGGCGGCCACAATCTTAACAACATAAGATATGCAGATGTCACATTGTTGATAGCAGACATGGAAAGAAAGCTACAGAAGCTACTACATAAGGTAGTGAAGGAAAGCCAGAAGAAAGGATTAAACATCAACTGTAAAAAGACAGAATGCATTGTTGTTAGCAAAAGGATGAGAGCAAAATGCAAATTACAAATCGGAGATATCAAAATCAACCTAGCAGATAGATTTAAATGTCTGGAAAGTGGTCTAACAGAAGACGGAAAATGTGGCACTGAAATCCGAAGACGTATTGGGATGGCCGAAAATGCCTTCCAAAAGCTAAGCAGCGTATTAAGAGATAGAAAAACTTCGTTAGAAACAAAGAAAAGAGTGCTTCACTGTGATGTGATATCTGTCCTACTGTGAATGCTGAACAATTTCCTCAAAGAAAATGGAAGTTACAGAAATATGGTTCTACAGAAGGATGATGAGGATACTATAGGCCGAACATGTGAGCAATGACGAAATTGTAGAGAAAATGGAAACAAAAAAAAAACATATACTTAGCATCAGGAAATGAGATTTCCAAAGAAGGGCTTGGAAATGAGATTTCTGGAGAAGGGCTTCGAAAATCTGTTACTCACAGGACGGATTAAGGGCAAGATAGACAAAGCAACGCATAATATACTTGGCGAACTTCAATAAATGGATAGCGAAATATGGTTTAGAAAATAACGAAAAGACAGAATTTATTTAGAGATGAAAGGGACAGGATGTTATGGAGAGCCATGATCGGCTACGTCCTGAGAGGACACATCACATAGCGAAATGCTTTCTCCTCGAGTCGCGGTATTATTACTTTTGTATATACCAGTTCGATACATATGGATTTGCTGACCGCTAGATGATCAAATTTCGAATCTAAGTTGTTTATCCGTTTAAAATGCGACGTTTAATACAAAATAATTTCATTTACACTATTTATATTGTTCGGACTTTTGTCTTCATCTTTGTTGTCATATTCACGACGTTTCGGCCGTTGTACGCCCTGGCCTTCATCAGGGTCTGTTTTTATTTCTGAGATGAGGTACTGTAATTATTTACACTATTTATATTGTTAGGACTGTTGTCCTCATCTTTGTTACTATATTCACGATGTTTCGGCCGTTGTACGCTTCGACCTTCTTCAGGATTTGTCTCTATTTCTGAGTAATTATTTACACTATTTACGTTGTTCGGACATTTGTCCCCAACTTTGTTGCTATATACACGACGTTTCAGTCGTTTTACGCCTCGGACTTCTTCAGGTGATTGAAATATCGAATCCAACCCTTTATTTTGTCCACCGGAGTAGATTGTTCTAGTTTCATGTGCCATGTCTCTGGCGGATATCTCAGTATTCAAACGTCGTGAATATGGCAGCAGAGGTGGGGATATGTCCGAACAGTGTAAACAGTGTAAATAATTACAATACCTCATTTCAGAAATATAGACAAAATATATTCAGTTTAATTACAGAAGGTAATATTATTATCGCATCCGCGCCCTAAGTGTTATGCCCTCTCCGGGACCTAAACCTGGGTAGGGTGTTTTTATGGGAGATCGGCAGCTGCCCATGTAGCACGTCTATTCTCTTCACGCCACAGATGTTGTCCAAAGAAAAGGTAGAATCAATACATCTTGGCACTGGTGTCGTCGCAGGAGTTGACAATGAAATTGAACAGGGCATCGGACTGTCTTAGGGAGCCCAGCTCTGGATTTGAATTCAGAGTTATCCTACTCCTAGTCTGGTTGTCATAATGTCCCACCATTTATTCATAATTAGAGGTCTTGAATTCAGAGGTTTTCATTCTCCTGGACCGGTTGCCACCCAGATTGTCCTGCTATTTACCCATAGATGGGGGAAAGAGACGGATTCATACCTTTCCCAAGGGTATTAGCACATAAATAAATGTAATGAACTCGACTGGATTCACGCCGGAGTCTCAGAGCCTGGTCAACAGGATATAAGCTCACACCTCTGAGCTAGATGAGGAGAAGACGAGAGACAGAACAAAAGTCGCTACTGCTAGACAACTAGTCATGCGTGAATTATTTGTTTGTTTTTTAATTTTTTGCTGAGGCTGAGAAAAAGCACAGTAGATTGACACTGACCTATTTCCAAGATGACTTCTAACACTAGAACGGTCTGACCCCGAAACTGCCCACTATCGAAACAAAAAGAAATTTCCCCGGACTGTTACAAATATCCGCCTTATAAAAGAACATTTTGCTACATCAAATATCAAAGGAGTCACTCCAAAGCGAATAAATAAAAATATATTAGTTATGTCGTTCCTTTGAGTCTGTTCGTTTACATGTCCTATGTTGCCGATAAAGAAACACCAAGAACAACTCTGATTACAACTTGTCACAGCCTCAAATCCAAAAATTAAACTGATAAAATTTGGTCTCTGCGCATAAGCATTGACACACATCTTCCGGAGAGGATAAATAAAATTATCAAATAAATAAAAACTCAGTTGTTAACCAGAGTATTTTACGTTTCATTTTTTGGCAATGTGAACATATCATCATATTTCATTTAGTTTGGATGTAAAAAGTTTTTTTTGCAAGAGGAAAAGTGAAGAGAGAACTTCAAGTCTTTTATGACGAGTAGTAAGAATAACGGAAAACGAAATAAAAAACAAACAAACAAACAAAAAATAAAACAAGACTCTTTACACCGGTGTGAAATTTGAAATTTACAATTATTAAATGACATTAAAAAAAATTACAAATTAAGCTTCCACAAAATTTTCCTTTGTGTGCCAAACACTTACGCAAGATAACAAATTCTAAATGCAGTTCTGTTGGGCTCATAATTATTATAAAAAATGTTCACTTACTTCGATTCATTCGACTGAACAAAGGAGAAGAGCGGGGATGATATTTCACAGGTGTCGATGGGTTTCTGGTTTGCTCTCTTATTAGACAATAGTTCAGTTTTACAAAATGAGATAAATATCGGATTTTCATAAAACATTCAAAATCAGAGTTGATACCTCAAATATATGAGGCAAATTTTCACAAATAACTATAGAAATCTAATCGTATATCTCTTTAAATTTGAAGAATATTCTTCTTTCTGATTTCTTTTCCGTTTCTTTCTGCTTCTTTTTCTTCAGTTACTTTCCTTTTCGCCGACATCGATTTTTAGTTTTCCTTTGTTTAGATTCCAGAAACAGTTCTCGGTCATTCGCCTGTGAAAACCAAATCCCTTCTGGTTCTTAAACCAACCAGACTTCTTAAAAAGCCACAAATCGGCCCCAAAATAATTGAAAACTATGGAGTTAACTTACATTCAGCATTGGTTAAAAAAATCACTTTAAACCACGCTTGTTTGCCAACTTTATTTTGGCAGATTTTGTGATTTGAGCCTCTTTCTGTGCAATTTTTTTTTAAACCAAATTTCATATATATGTAAAGAGAGGAGAGTTGGAGAGAAAGATTTATTCTCTCATTTACGTTTCTCCCATTATGGGCATTATTATATCCGAGATATAGTGACACCGCAGCTCACTGATGGGATGGAACGGAACAGAATAGCTGAAAGGAAAAAGAATGACAAACATGCATTGTTCACAGAGGGACTTTTATAATACTAAGACATAGGCAAAACTATGAATATACATATATACACTTGTCCCATACAGAGAACAATATATCAGATATATCTACACAGCAAAGCAAAGTATAAGGAGGAACAAAAAGAAAGAAAAAAAGAGAAAAGGGTCTTACATATAATTTGGAGATACTCTTGACCTGGAGACACCATTTTTAGCACTCGAAATTTAAACGGGCCGGATTCATCTATATCCCAGAGGGAGAAGACACCATGTGCTTTGGAAGCTGCTGGGGTGGCAGATTTAGCACAGGCTAAAAGAAAGTAACCTTACCGTTTGATTCCTGTCCACGAATTGTAAAATGATTGCCGCTTTGGTCAATGTATGAAGTGACGTCACGAAGCGGCGATTGTGTGACCCACGTGACTTATCTCCACCAAAGAGATATAAGCGCCTATGTCCCTACACACACACACACATATATTTTTAATAAATCATCAGGTTTCATTTTTAACGGTGTTTTTCTTTACAACACCAGATTTTATAGATGCAAAATTTATAAACCGCCCGGTTTTATTTTTTATATTTATCTTTTAATTGATTTTTTAGAATATAATTTTACATTTCTTTTTTATTATATAATTGTTGTAGCAGTTGGAGATTCATTGTGGAATTCACTTGACTCACTTCTAGCAGTTGACTACTTCTTCTACGCGCCGCTGGCAAATCTTATATGTGTTGTTCTTGTTCTAAGTATTATCGTCCATTATCAACCTTCGTGTGATTATTCTATTCAGTAACCTTCGCTAGGTTACAACAACAATTTTTTAATACTCTCCCCACGAAACAAACCTTGTCTGTTGTACTAATTTTTTTAAAATATTCACCTTTTAATGACTTTTTAATATAATTTCGTATAATAGGTGCATTGAAAACAAGATTTTTATTCTAACTGCCAGTTCTTATTAAAACTCCCACTGCTGCGCGTAACTAAACCGACATGCTAGTCATTACTCAAGATTGCTGTTTGTTTATTTATTGTCCTCGTGAATATCAAAATTTAACTTAAAATACATTGAACACCACAAAAAGACTAATAAAATAAAATAAATAAGTTTATAGAAATACATTAAAAATACAAATGTATACCTAGAGTTTATAATGCAATTTTAAGAGATAAATATTCGTGTCACGATTTCAAATTTACTGGAATTTTATATCGATTCTTAAAGTTTAGTTTGACACAAAGCCACAAGTTTTTGACACAAATCAAAATCCCTACTCAGTTGTAATACTTAACCAGACTAAATCGTAAGCCATTACTTTACTCTGAGGCGCCTGTAGAGAGTGCGGAATAGTAATAACTTCCTTCACCCACTCACTTCAAATTTGAAGGAAGAAGGAAAGGAATTCGTGAGCCTATGTGAATTTTTCTTTGGACCAATGAAAACCTTGCCTTTACAAAAACTGGCCGGTGAGCTGAGAAGAAGAAGGAAAGGAATTCTTGAGTTGATGTGAAATTGTTTTGAATCAATGAAAACCTTGCCTCCACAGAAATTAGCTGGTCATCTGAGACGAAAGAAAGAAAGTAGCGAGCCTACCCAAAATTCTTTTAAAATGAGGAGAAAAATTAGATTAATCAGAGAAGAGTTTCTGAAATCCTGTGAAATGTTCGTTTCAGTTCCTGCGACCAGCGTTGACTTACTTGCCAGTGTAGAATTACTCGCCAATTATATTATCGGCTTCTAACCAGCATGCATCATTTCAAAGAATTTTCTCTGAATAATCCAAGAAAGATCTCTCTTCGTCTGCTTTTGTACATATGCAAACCATATATCCCTTTGGTGAGCAGCAACCATCTCTTACCTTTGTCTTAAACATTTTTGTATATTATTTTGTGTCAGATTATTTAATCTATTATATGAACATTTCCTCTTCATGCCAATACGCTAAAACTCCGGACTTTAAGAATTCTAATTTATTTTCCTGAAACGAGCTACTGACACTACTATTTGAAGTGTGTAAATTCGTGAATAAATTCCTTGTCTTGTTTTGTTAAAATTATCCGTGTGTTTCCTCGTCATTATCATCCTTCATTAATCTTCTTGGCGGGGTTAAGTCAATTGTTCATTTTAATCCCTAAGACCCAGGCCACGATACACTCATGCTTAAAATAATGTTACTTCTTATTAGTCAAATTATATCAACTTTTTACAGTTTGAATGGCTAGATATAACCGTAAGTTCTATGCTAACAGTTTCTTCTCTCACACTTCTCGCTTGTAGAAGATTCTTCCGGATTCTTGTTTTCCAGTCAATTTTCTTCTTAAAATGTAAATGCAATGTCAATCGTTATCTTCTGTCTTTATAATTCCTATCCTTTACTGTCATTCTCCTTAATAATGTTTTCTTTCTCAGATTCTTTAACGCCCAGTAAACACCCCTTGCATCCTAGTGGCTTTATCATCTTGTTTGGGGAGAAATGGTGAGAAAAAAGAAAAAGAAAATTTAAAAGATGCAAATAAAATAGATCATGCATTGAAATTTGACAATGATAGGAGCTGATTTATCTCCCTTGGATCAAAGATTAAATTATCTCCCTTCGATTAGATAGCTTTTTATTTCCAGTTTTTAAAATACTTTTGATTTCAAATGTATTCTTGATTCTCTTTTCGACTGGAAGTTTTGAATAGCAATATTATAGTTACCCGCACAGAAAACGCGATACCTAAATGAACTTAAAAAAAAATGAAAAATCTTTCTTCAAGCTTTTACTTTAGTTTTAATTCCAAGCTAATAGATTAAATTTAATATTTCCAATAGCAAAATAATTTACTGCATTTCAAAACTAATTTAAATTGACTGGAAGGAGGTTTCGTTTTGAAATTACAAAAATAACTGATTTTAGCGCCATTTTTAAAAAAACTTAAGACAATATGTTTTATTTTAAATATCTTAATAAAACAATAGGAAATTGTCTGGCAAGATAGATTTTGTTTATTTAAAAAATAAAATAAAAAACAGTTAAAATATAAAAACAACTATATACAGTGCAACCTCAATTCTTGAACGTCTCACATGTCGAACAAATCGGTTTTCGAACAGAAAATTTGAGGTGAAAATGCCTCGGTTATCGAACAAAATTACGGTTCTCGTACAACAGTCGAACTGAGTTAACCTGAACGGAATAATTTCTGAGTCAACCGCCATGTTGTATATATTTATGTGTTCTGCCGTGCTTTTCTTTTCCAATTTTATTCGACTGTGACTTTTGTTTCTCTACATTGATTCTTATTGTAAAAATAGTTTCGGTTTACGAACATTTCTAGTTACGAACGGCCTTCAGGAACGAAATAAGTTCGTGAACCGAGGTTCCACTGTATATAAAAAACAGTTATGTATTTACTGAACCGGTTTTCTGACAAAAATTGCGTGTTTTCCAGAAAGGTAAATTTTTCAACTATAATGGTTTTCTAATCTCAGCTTAGATGTGGCACATGGCGCAAGGCCGAGAGTGTGGAGCACCGATTGAGGATCGAATTCACTACTCAGTCGTAATTGAGCTAGCGAGACAAGCTTGCTAACGAACCATGACGCCGAAGTGCCCAAGTGTTTTTTTAAGCGTAGCGTAGATGTGGCAGCGAGACAAGCTTGCTCAGCATTACACCATGTCTAAGTGCCCTAAATTAAGTGTGGAAGACCTAATGTGAATCGAACTCACTACTTACTCAGTTGTAAATGACCTAGCGAGACAAGCTATCTAACCATTATACAACGTAGTGCCCCTAAATTATTTTCTAAACGTAGCTTAGATGTGGCACAAGGCCGAAAGTGAGGATCAAACACACTATTGATCTAGGGAGAAAAATTAGCTTACCATTACGTCGAAGTGACCAAATTACTTTTTAAGTGTAGCTTAGATGTGGCACAAGGCCAGATAGCTGGAGCACTGGGTGAGGATCGAATTACCTATTCAATCGTAATTGACCTAGCGAGACAAGCTAGCTAACCATTATGTCGAAGTGGCCCTGAATTATTTTTTAAGCCTAACCTAAATGTGGTACCAGGCCGAAAGTGGAAAGCACCCAGTGAGGATCGAACTCACTGTTCAGTCGTAATTGACCTAGCGAGACAAACTTGCTGACCATTGCACCGCGTCGGTGTGCTCAAATTCTTCAACTATTTCCGAAGAATAGTTAAGATAAAAAAAAAGTTGGGTTTATTTTCAAATTTAAAGAAGTTAATTAAAAGTATATGACCGTTAATTTTTCATTCATTTAAAATAATTAGTAAAAATTTTTTTGAATTAAGAAACTTTTAAAAATTCTGAAAATTCAAAAAAAAAAAAACAAAAAAAAACAAATCAGTACGTGGATATCAATGATGAAAGCACAGTTTCAAACGTGACATATGTAAAGAAAACTGTTTATTTCTGATAACTCTGTAAAAGACAGGGATCAATTTTACACTCTATCTCTATTATGAAAAGGACTCCCATTTTAAATCGATAACTAATCAATATCTTTCGATTCTGACAAGTGCCGTGGCATAAGAAAGTTCTAAAGAATGCTAATCTGCAAACCCGATTTCGAAAAATATTTCCCTCTATTTTTTATGAGTGGACCGGTCTACTTTAGTACTGGGAACTACAGGGTGCGGCAGAAATACCCCTCCCACATTTAAAATTGTTACCTGTGTGGTGCTAGTGGCAATGGTGGCTTCAATGGTGTCAGCTGCCATCATGGCTTGGACCGGCGCACACCGTGCGTTTGCTGTCGAAACGTTTTTTTTTTTTTTTTTTTTTTAAGACTGGTGAATCTGTAATTGCAATACAGAGAGCTTTTCATGCTCATTTCATGTTACGTCGGAATGATGCATTTCCAGAAACATCGATACTTCTACGGGTTGAAAATTTCAGGGTCACAGGTTCAGAGCTTAAAAGAAAGCAACCTGGAAAAGGTCCTTGAAGCACTTAAAACTTCCGGGTGATCGAAAAGTTTAGAAACCTCTACAACAGTGTATGGCGAATAGAAGCCCTCATTTACAGGATGCCATTTTTAGAACCAAATAAATAAAAAATATAGCCCGTTGTTTAAACAGCAGTGAAATATTTTTTAATAGCAGTTACCTTAGTATTTTTGTCAACCTTTAAAATGTCGAAGTTATTTCTGTCGGACCCTCAAGTTTAGAGTATACCAGTTCGAAAAACATCGCACCGATGATTATCGCAGTCAGTCCTAATCCATTGTACTTCTTCAATGCCGAAAACGCCTTTATTTTACTAATTAGACGAAGCTTTCATATTTAATTGAACATAACTCATATCTCTATTGTTTTTTGTTCAAAATCCATGTTGAATAATTTAATATAAAATTTTTGGTGATAAATAGTTTGGAAAAGTTACTTTATCATTTTGTCTTTGCAACATATCCACAAATATAACATTACATTTTTTATGAATCTATGAGAAAATCCCAGCGGACTACATCCCAGCGGATAAAAACCCAGCGAACAAAATCCCAGCCTCTTATCCCAAAAGTGGTCAAAATCCCAGCCTCATATAAGATTAATTAATAAGATTAGGTGTAAAAGCAATTCGTCTGTTATCGTATTAGATTATAATAACATATTCGTTGTCATGCATTCGTTTCAAGTTACCATTCTTACTGTATATATAAAAATGGAGCATAAATTTATGCGCATTGTGTTTATTGTCTCAATTTGACATTCGAATGTATATATTGGATATTGTGTTGATAGCTTCAATTTGACATTCAACTATATATATTGGATATTGAGTTTATTGGCTCCATTTGACATTGGATATTGTGGTGATTGTTTCAATTTGTCATTCAAGTGTATATATTGGATATTGTGCTTATTGTCTTAATTTGATATTGAAATGTATATTGTATATACTGGATATTATTATAATTATTATTATTATTATTATCTCTATTTAACATTAAAATCTGAATTAAATGTACCTCGAATTTTTCGAATTTGTTTCTTTTTTACGTATGAGACTTTTATTCATGAGACTGGGATGTTGTCCACTTAATGGGATAAACACTAACAGGCTAGGATGTTGTCCGCGGGAGTTTTGTCCTGCTAGCCATATTTTTAAGTATTAAAAATTAAAACAATTTTCTTAAATACTGAGAATTTTCTCAGTATTCAGTAAAGTAAACGGATACCTTAATAAAATAGGTGAATGGGAAATCATTGACATATTCAAAAGAGCAGAAATTTAAAACTCAGGATATATATAGGTACCTCCACTTTTTCGGCATAAATTATCGATACCTAAGTTTAATGCATTTTTTAAAATGAAAAAATATGCTTGAATATTTCATTTTAGCTTTACTTGAAAGTTGAATCATTAAATTTATTATTTCCATTAAGTAAACAATTCTGGTATATTTCAGATAGAAACTATATACATTGGAATGTCAAATTTAATTTCAAATTTTTAAATTTTCAAAAAACTCGCCATTTTCTTAATTTTAACCAAATGTGTAGGTAGATATATGAGCGATCGTTCGTATACAAATACATATAAGTACTCTACAGTGTAAGAAAAACAGTGTTCAATGTTAGACAGCCGAGCTATTTAATATATATTAAGAAATATACATAATACCTTACATAGACTGTAAAATTCGGAGTTTCATGCTGAAGCAATTCAAGTCCTGGTATTTTTGTTTTGGGTTTAAAAAACCCGGTTTCAATGAAATTTCTGGTAATCGCGAGATACTTTATTATTCTTGTTAGAATATTTAAGTGTACTGCAGTTTAATTTTGAATTTGAATTTAGGCCCAGATTAACATTTTAAGATTGAAAATAAGGTTGGAAATAAGAATTATAAATTTTGATTTAATTTTTAATTTAATTTTTTATGTTAAAAAAGTAATCAACAAAAAGAGACGTTAGAAAGGGGAGGTAACTCTATTTTTTTTCCATGAAAATCAATAAAGTAATTAATAATATTAATATTAATATTACTAAACAAACTAAAAGTAGTGATGTCAGTGATAATAATAAAATATGCCATGATAAAATTAAAGTGCTAATAAAAATAATATATATCAATGGAAATAAAACAATACAAATAAAATAAAACATGATAAAGTAAAACAAAATAAGAAGAGTCACATATATAAGAAAATATAAATATGTAAATAATTAAATAAATGGGGCAAATAAATGAATAATTAAATAAAAATAATAAATACAAATAGATAAGCAAATAAATAAACATGTTTCTAATAGTACGACTAGAGGTAAAGGAAAAGATAAAAAAAAAACAAGAAATAATACATATTACATATTATAAATGGTAATGATGATAATGGAAATAATAGATTAGCAAAAAAGTTTTAAATCCGTTACAGTCTAATATTAGGTTGGTGCAAAAATAATGTCGGTTTTTGACGTATTTTTTAACGTCAAAAACCGACATAATTTTTGCACCAACCTAATATTAACCAGAGTTATATAGTAAAGGTAGCAAAAGGTAAAATGTAAAAATATTAATGAAATTAATATCAATACTGATATATACATGGACGCCGGGTCCGGCTAGACAATATTAATCTGGGTTAACGTGTTTGAGTAGAAATTTGATTTCATGTAGGCAGCTGCTCATCAACTCACTTCTTCTGCTTAAAAGATTAGGATATTTATATTTTTCAGGATTATTAATTTTTCAGAGAGATATAAGTTACATTTGTTGCCTTTATTGCTGAATGGCTTAGCTTTCGCTACTAATCCCCACGTGATAATTGGGTTTTTATTTTCGCTTTTTAGTTTCCACAAAAAATTAGAGAGGGTAGTGCTGTTACTGCATAATGTCATTTGGTGGTGGTACATGGAAGTTATTATATATATATATATATATATATATATATATATATATATATATATATATATAATGTGTGCGTGTGTGTGTGTGTGTGTGTATATATATATATATATATATATATATGTTTCATTGAATATGACAGACAAGGTGCTTTGATTTAGTTTTTTTTATACAATTTCTCATGTGATCTTATAATTTTTTCTTTCGGTAGATAAATTATACAAAAACTGTCTAATTGTTCTTTTTTTCCGAGCTCTTTCGGCTATACATTTAGTCATTTTCAAGGTTAAAATATATTATAGGGTCCAGTTGGTCTCCATGAGTATTCAAATGAGACCAAATTGAGCTATGATCGGAAAGATGTAGTGTGAGTCTTCTTGTCAAACATGTCATACTGGACCCTATTCGTAACATAATTGTTGATGACACAAATCTAATAGCATCATCTATAAGTAAAAAAAGGCTAAAAGTAATGGAAGTCTTATTAATAATAACAAGAAACCAACACTAATATCAACTATGAACATGGACATAATATCTTGACCGTGTTTTGAAAATGAAAACATTATATAAACACATACATACAATAATCTATTTCTTGTTAACAGTCAATATATTTTAACCTTTAAAATGGCTAAATGTATAGCAAAAAATTGCTCGGAAATAAAGAAAAATTGGACAGTTTTTATATAGTTTATCCTCTAAAAAAAATTATAAGATCACATGAGAAATTGTATAAAAACTAAATCAAAGCATCTTGTCTGTCATATTCGATGAAACGTGCATGAAAGAAGGATTGCTATCTAAACACACACCCATATATATATATATATATATATATATATATATATATATATATATATATATATATATTGGGTGTAAAAACATGGGATAATTGTCCATCCCACAAAATGCTTAATATCTACAAATCTCTAACCTAATTGAGTATCTTTTTTTCCAGGTTTTCAGCTAAGACTTTTAGTCATCTTGACACCTTTTTGTCCTAAGAATCACTGAGAAAGTCTTTGAGTTATTCAGCTGGAAAGAAAACAGGTTAAAATCATTTTCTCTCAGCCCTACAAACAATGTCTTCCCTATGTGAGAGGAAAAACATCATTCAGGCCATCAGTAATGATAACAACATTCATACACTGGTTTCCATCTTTAAAGTCAACTTAAGAACCATTAAGAGAATTGGTGAAGAAGTTAAAAAAAAGGAACAATAGAAAGGAAAACTGGATCAGGAGGTCACAACAGGAAGAGGGATCATTATTTCAACTAAATACATTTTGATTGTTCAAAGCAGAGTACAGTAGTGTTATAAAAATCCCGAAGAATTCCAGTAAGATATCTTTAATCATTTCTAAGATACAACGGTTCAAAGCTTAATCTAACAATTGGGCAATTTTGCTGTTACACCCGGTATATATATATATATACACAGAGCTTTATAAAAGTTAGGAAATTTTCTGTTTGGTACAATGAATTTATTTCTATGAAATATAAATTATGATTATGGCGTAAAGGAAATAATAATAATAATAATAATAATAATAATAATAATAATAAATTCTTTTTGGAGAAATGTTCTAAAGCCACGATTTTTCGACGGTCATTACAGTAAACATACTCTGTTAGCTTAGACCCTGAGGTAACAATCAAAGATTTAGAGCAAGAAGAAGCTTATAATTACCTTGTAAATGAGGATGAAAGAAATAATGCGAAAAGAATACTATAGAAAGGTGCGACTGATATTAAGAACTGAATTGAATTCTTAGAACAGAATTCTGGCCATTAATAGCCTTGCCATCCCAGTGGTTCAATATAGTTTCAACACCTTGAACTTGACTCTAAATGACATCGGACAAATGGATTGTCAGACAAGGAAGCTTCTTTCTAAGTATAATATGCATCATCCAAAGACTGATGCAGATCGGCTATATATACCCCGTAAAGAAGGAAAAAGAGGTCCTATTCAGGTAGAATACAAGACAACAACTATTGGCTTACTGACATATATGGAAGCAACAAAGGACTGGATGATACAATTAGTACGAAAACACGAAAACAGAAAGAAAAAATATTTAATTATGAGAGAAGGCTGTGAATACAAACGAGATTTACATTTAGTAGATTCTGTAGAAAAGCAAAACAGAACCCAAGAACTAATAGTTGCAGCCAAAGATATGAAAACAAAGCCAAGGTGAAACACTGCTGGCAAGAGAAACCTCTGTATGGCCAATATCCAGAACGTGCTTTTAATAAAGCCGATGTTGATAAAGTTAACACTCATCGATTCTTATAAGCACAAGAAGTAAAGAGTGAAACGGAAGGCCTTATTCTTACACCGCAAGACCAGAGTCTTTTCACTAGGAACCTTCAGGCAAATATTATACATATTAGTGTGGATCCAAAATGCAGTTCTGTGACAAATATCAGGCAAAACCGTAGACCATCTAATCTCAGGAGGTTCTGTACTTGCGCCAAATGAATATAAAAATCGTCACGATAGATTGGGGAAATATTTACACTGGACAATGTGCAAACGCTTTGGAAAAGATGTTAAAAAACACTCATATAAACATCACCCAACACCTGTTACATAAACAGAAGGCAACATCAGAATTCAATGGGATTATACCATCTTTACAAATTGAAGCAAGTAGGCCGGACATAATTATCAAAAACCGAAAAAAACAAAAACTTACCTACTAGTTAATATGTCTTGACTAGAGTACTATAACATAGAAACCAAGGAATTTGAAAAAAACTATCGAAGTGTAAAAACCTGGAAATCGAAATAGAAAAATGTGGAAAATGAAAGCAAGAATAGTACCAGTCATAGTAGGTGCGCTTGGAATGATAAAAAAGGAACACAACAACACACCGAAAACATCCCTGGAAATGCCAGCTCAAGAGAAATGCAAAAAAAATGTCTTGATAATTACCAGCCGATACATTAAGAAGAGCATTGCCCAACGCTAGTGATCTTACGGGAGTTAGAAAAAACAAATCATGAAATGTAGCCATAACAATCCACCACAACTTGCCTTAGTTCTTCCCACTGACTTGGTAGGTAGTTTGACCAAAGCAGAAAATTGAATAATAATAATAATAATAATAATAATAATAATAATAATAATAAAAATGTCAAGAAAATAAAAGATTAAACAACAGACAAAAACTGCCACCATGGAAGTCAAAACTAAGTGGAGAAAGTAAGGAAATGAAATGTCAGTAGATGAGATTTCATGAAATTCAAATGTTTCAACATGGAAAAGTGAGAAGATCAAGCAGAAATATAAAATTAAAGCAGTAAATTCCCCCAATCAAGGAAATACTTAAACAGGAACTGCAATTAAAGGTACGGAGAACTAGACGATATGGAAAGCGTTTGTAGGTTCTACTGAAAAAATAATGATATTTCAAATCTCAAGAAATTTAACAGGAAAAGCAGTTAAAGAAGTCTAAAAGCAACCACTTATTGATGAAGTGCAAAAATGTTTGAAGAATATTTGCGGCAATCCAAAAGAATCTAATCCCAAATGCAGAGTGGATCAAACAAGAACAAGAAAGAATGAAGAATGAAAAAATATAACCAAAAATAATTTTAGGCAAAGCTGTAACAAAATTCCCCAATTGGAAATTTGCAGGAAATGAGAAGGTACCCAACTTTTGGCTCTGTCATTTGTCATCAATCCATAAAGAAATAAGAAAGAAACATTCTGCTTTTGTGTTTTTTTGATCATGATGTCTGGCCGATTGGCTTTATTATTATTATTATTATTATTATTATTATTATTATTATTATTATTATTATTATTATTATTATTATTATTATTATTCTTTTATTTTCTTTGGCATCTGATCTATATTTATTTCTTTCCGGTTCCCGACCAGACACCTAAGGTCAGAAATGGCATCATGACATTTTCCATTTAGCTGTTTGGAAAAAAAAAAATCGCACATATTTTACATAGATAAAGCCCTTCGTAAGGTGTGGTATGTACTTGTGAGTACAATTTTTTGTATTTCTTTAAATTGTTGTTGTTGTTATTATTATTATTATTATTATTACTATTATTATTATTATTATTATTATTATTATTATTATTTCCTTTGATTTCTGTTGCATACTCATTTCTTTACACATTGAAGTGGTTTTTGGTAGCCTATGCCCTAAAGAAATACAAAAAAAACCCAAAAAAAACCCCTACAACAACAAAAAAAACAAAACAAAAAAAACCCCCATATTCTCACAAGTACAGATCCCATCTTACAAAGGGCTTTATCTATATAAAATATGCGTGATCTTAGGTCATTTTATTTTTATTCATTTAGTTTTTTTTACAAAAATGTTCCGTGGAAAGGTTTCTGGTTGGGTCCCTGAAAGAAATAAGTATACAATACAAAACAAAGGAAATAATAATAATAATAATAATAATAATAATAATAATAATAATAATAATAATGAATTCCTGGTAGCCTTAAATAAAGACAAAAAAATGTGCTCACAGCTACAGCTCACGCCTTACAAAGGTCTTTATCTATGTAAAATATGTGTGATCTTAGTATTTTTTTCAAAAAGTGCTCAGTGGAAAATGTCACGATGCCATTTCGGACCATAGGTCTCTGGTTGGGACTCGGAAAAAATTTCAATTTCCCGCACCTCCACCAACGATACATATACAATACCCTTTCTTCCCTCCTCCTCCTTCTTCTTCTCCTCCTCCCTCCTTATCACACGAAACGTCGTGCGTTTATTTATTTTTTTTAAAATAATAAAGCGTTTATTAATAATTTAAAAAATAAAGCGTTGCGAAATCAAATGATACAAATCGCCTAAGAAAACCGAAAGGTTGAAACCAAGGTAGCGCAGCGGAATCGACTGATCACATAATATATATATATATATATATATATATATATATATATATATATATATATATATACGCGAATCCTTATTTATGAGTTGTGGATATTCCATAATGGAGCGGAGTTAAAATTTGATATTTTCCGGTGAATGTGTCAGTAACTAAAGTCGAGAATAGAAAACAAATGTTGTATTATAGCATTTTTCTTTTTACTTAGATCAACCAAACCGTTACTAGTTATTATTTTGTTTACGGAGCCTATGTCATAAAAAATCTCACAATCATCAGTTACACTGCAAATTTATATCGAATAGGCCTTTATCCTATAGGACAATCAAGTAGTGTAAGTTTGTACTTAAACCAAATGAGTCTGTTTCTCAAAATGACAGTTTTAGGAAAGAAACTTTCTGAGTGGTACTTCCTCCTTACCAATGGAATACGAAGGGAGTGAAGATGATTTGACACTGTTTACGTGGTATGTCGGGTCCTAACTGTGAAGGTCTGAACTGGTGAAGCTAACAAATATATCTCCTCTGAGCATTTGCCATACTAATAGCGGTAGGCTATCAACGTTTTGTTTGTGGGAAAGAGGTTGCAGAGTGGAAAATAATTACCGTATTTGACGGCATATAAGGCGCACTTTTTTTTTTTTTTTACTAAAAATATCTTTTAACATTCCTCTGCGTTTTATATGCTATATGTAGTTTTAAAATTCGCGATAGTCGGTCGAGATAGGTTACCAGGCAACTCCTATTAGCTTAAACATTAGAATAACTTTCATATGCCTATTGTCATTATTCAAAAGGCAGATTAAAAATGTTATCATTGATAATATTCATTATATTAATTTCATCACATTTAATATTTGTAAAATATTGTTTCATGAATATTTTTCTTGCAATAGCTTCCTGTTGCATTGATATAAATACAATCAGAATTTTTATATCCTAATTATTCCAATAAGACGTTTACAAGACGCAGGTTGTACAGATCATATAAAAGTTTTTATAGGCTTGTGTCCTTTTTCTTCTATTATTTTTTGTTTAATTGTAATCATGGCTTGTATAATCAAAATAATCCCTCATAAATATAGCCGAGGCTGTACCATTTACTAATAATTTTATTAATTACTAATTTTTTCTTGATTTGCTCTGCTGAAATTAGAGTGCGTCTTATACACCCGTGCGTCTTATATGCCGTCAAATACTGTAATCACCCACAAGACTGCATAATCTCTTTTGACTTATCTCAAGGTTGGACAAGTGGGTACTGGGTATGTTTTTTCCAGCTTTATGTTATAGACGACTTCATAAATTCTTTTTTCCTTTTTTTTTGCCCTTTTCGTTTTTTAATTTTATTTCTGTTTATTATATATATATATATGTATATCTATATATAAAATTGGTTAGTCTTGAATTTGCAGGCATTTATAAACCTTCGAAAACCTTAATCAACTGACGAACACTTCCCATTTTGGAGCTGTTTTTCTTGGGCAAAACTGGATTAGCGCGATGTGTGCCCTCTGAAACGGCAATGTCTTTGTCGTTACTCTCTTGCACTGTCACCGGCTTCTTTTTTGTTATGTCGTCAGACGTCATGCTAACGACATCAGACCTCAAACTTTGGCAACTATGATTGTTAGGTGATTCTTCGTTATTTTTTCTGTCATTGTCATCAGCGTCAGTGCTGTCGTTGACGTCTGCCGCTGATTTGTTTTTGTTCTCCTCGGTGAATACAATTTTTGGCAGAACGAAAGCTGAGGGGCGACGGGAATTAATGACTGTTGTCTCAAATTCTGGCGCCATTTCATTTGAGATTTCATCCTCGTCGAAGACCAAGTTCGCCGTAAAATGCGGATTGTCTTTCAGCGGATCCTCCGAATTGTCCGGGATTAAATCAGTCGGAGAATCAGTCCCGCGTTCAACAAATGTTTTTACCGATTCCTTGATTAAAGTCATCCGTAATTCTTCCAAATCTATGTTTCTCTGTTGTTCGCTTGGAATCAATCCAGACGTGAGTTGGGTCTTTAGTACTTTCATCAAGTTTGACGAAGTCACGTCCAAAGTCTCGCCATTCCGATAGTTCTCCTTCACTTGCTTCTGGGTGAGATTCAACCATGGGACACTTCGGTGGTATATTTCCCAAATAACACAACAAAAGCTGAACAAATCCGACTTAAAGGAAGGAATTCGCTCCTCTAAAAGCTCTGGAGATGACCATCGCCAGATGGAATCCTTGAGCGAACGTTCCTCGCGAAGTATCAACCAGTTACTCGGACTGTCGTGCACATAGTTCATGTACTCGAAATTAGTCAGTTTCGCGGTTTTCTCGTTCACCAACTAAGGAATAAAATAAAAGAGAAGAAAAAGAAAATATATATATATCTTGAGTTTTCCTCTTGTAAAATTGGTTATAGTTAAATCTAAATACATTCTGTTTCCCGAAGAGAGACCCGAATTGTATATGTTTTAAGTAATTTACTGTACCGGGGGTTCCTTGACTTACGTCGGAGATCCGTCCCTACGGCGTGACGTAACCTGATTTTTTACGTAAGTCGGAACTCACCTACATAAGCACCTACGGACCTGCCTTACGCTTGAGAGCCATAACGAAGGGCCACAAAAAACAAAACAAAAAAAAAAAAAAAAAAAAAAACGACAGAAACGAAAGACAGCGAATGTAGCACAATCCAATATGGCGTACAGCCGGTGAAGAAAAAACGCTGTCTTCCTCATATAGTGCTGCGTGACGATGTATAATGTCATGGGAAATGGCGCTGTAATCATGAAACGCAGATAGGTCGCACCAATGGATAGGTCGCGAACTTAGTTTGGGGTTGTCAAAGTGGGTATCTGCAGTTGATTCGCAGATAGGTCACCCTATAATCTTGGGGGTTTCATGACCCTTTTTTAACGTAAATATAATTATGCAGATCGAGCGATGTGTGACAAGTAACTGTTGAAAGAGGCGATTGCGTAAAATCGAAATGTCGGGAAAACTTAATTTTTCGCCCTTGCTCGAGATCAGTGTATTCGCCTGGACGACTGATACGCTACAGTCTAAATCAAATTCTCTATGATGTCAATTGGATAGGTCGCACCCCTGATTTTTATCGAAATTTTAGTGAAAGAAAGGGAGACCTATCCTCGGTATAACACTAGCCAAATACCCGACATACAGACAGAAAAAAAAAGGAAAGTTGTAACAGTTCTCTTAATGTGTCTTATGAATATTAACAATTAATTCAATAATTTTGGACGAAAATATTCATTTTATTTACATCTTTTTCAATTAAAATGAAATTAAAATTATCTACACTTAAATAATTCTGCAATGGCAATAATTAATGTCTGTAATTTTTTTTCACTTGTTTAAATAATTCGGTACAGCTTTAAGACGTCCTCGGTACGACAATAAACTACATCCGACAGCAAGGCCTCTGTTCAGTATATTGAGGGTTTTGAGGAGCGTGAAACCCCTTCCCCTTAATTACTGTTGTTTCCAGGTTCACCCTAACCTGGAGTGGTAGCATCTATTAGGGTCCCCGCGATGGGCAAATAGTGAGCTCATAAACAAAAATCAACAATACATTTTTATAGTAAAATGACCAACAATACATTTTCATAGTGAAAGGACCAACAATACATTTTTATAGGAAAATGACAATTAATGCAAGACTTAAAAATACATTTTACAGTAAAATTGCAAAAAATACTTTTTGAGATCAACAAACTATATGTCTAAAAAACATACCTTTACCCTAAAAGTATAAAATTATGCACAAAATATCTGCAGTTGAAAGCCTAAAATTACGTAGAAAATATTTAGATTTTGGCATTAAATAACCCATTGAGGTGTTGATATGCCGCTAAATAATATCAACCAACAGCTTTAAGAAAATCTAATTAGGCTATTTTGACTTAGATAATATTTCCGTAAAGTATGTTTTGGTTCCGCTCGATTAATTTGTAATGGCAGATGGGAACAATGATTATTACGAACGACACGGGAAATAAAATCATAACTAACGCTTCCGGACCTAAAAGTCTATAAAGATGTCAATATTTTAAAAATTATTTACTTTATGTTCGCTTCCAAAGAATAAAGTTATTTTAGAAGCCAAGATTTTCTTTAAATGTAAAATCACAAATATTTTTTGGCTAAATTACAACTGAATTTGACAAAAAATTCTTTTTAGACAAAGACAATTAATGAAAAAATAAATTTTATCAACGGAAACAGTGTTTATATTCTGCAAGCTTTAAAATTTGTATTAAAAATAGATACCGATAAAATATTATTAAAATATGCTTTTAAAAATTTCTACGCAAATATTATTAAATATTTTTGCAAATAATTAAATTTTGCAAGTATTTAAATTTTAAACATTTCAATATTTTATTTATTTAAATATTTTAAATATTTATATTTTTGAATATTTATTTAAATATTCTTATTTAAATATTTTAAATTTTAGATATTTAAACTTTTGCAAATAATTAAATATTTTGCAAATATTATTAAAATATTTATTTTAAATAATATTAAATATTGTTAAATATTATTAAAATATTTATTTTAAATAATATTAAATATTGTTAAATATTATTGAAATATGCTTTTAAAAATTTCTACGCAAATAAATCTAACCTCGAGTCGTCTTTCAGAAAAAGAATATGGCGTTCTCTTCCCTTGACCAACCCTTATTGCTGAGAGAATCTGTCAAAGTTTAGATATGAATGGTGAAGCTCGGGCTGTTGGTTTGAACATCTCGAATGCATTTAACAGGGTTTGGCATACTAGTCATCTTCATAAGTTCAAAGGTTATGGTATTTTGGACAAATTTTTGATTGAATTCACTCTTTCTTATCTAATCGTGAAATTGAAGTTGTCTTAAGCGGCCATACTTGTGGATCTTTTTACATTAATGCATCTGTTCCCAGGGGTCCTATCTACTTTGTTTGTAATTTTCGTCATCGACATTACCGATGTCAAAATCTCTCGACTCGGTATCTGGTAATTTTTTTTGCTATTAAAATCTATAACTGGAAATTATTATTTTGCTATTAAAATCGATTGCTGGAAATTGTTTTTACAATTAAAATCAATTGCTGGAATTTTTACTATAAAAATGTATTTTTATATACTTTGAAACCAGTTTGGGAGTTCACTATTTGACCATAGCTGGGACCCTAACAGGTGCTACTACCCCGGGTTAGGGAGGACCTGAGAACAACAGCAATTAAGAGATGGTTCCACAAAACCTCTTGATCAGACGCCTTGCCGCCGGATGTAGTTTATCGTCATACCCAGGACGTGTCTTAATGGTAAGATCAAAAAATGATTTTCTCGCAATTCCCACCTGATAACAATAATCTTGACAATCTCCATCTTCTCTATTTTTTTCTCAGTCTTCTCAATGTATTCACTCCCTTTATTACCTCCCCCCACCCCGCGTTCTAGTGGCATTGTCACCTTGCTTGGGGGAGAAACAATTTTAGAACACACACACACACACTCATACATATATATATATATATATATATATATATATATATATATATATATATATATATATATATATATATATATCATCCACAGACTGTTTCGCTGTATCACAGTTCCTCAGTGTGGCTTCAAGCCGGGATCGAAAGAAGACTGAATTGACATCTTACCCATAGACCATCGTCGCACAGCAGAAAGGAGGGGAATGTTAACATTTTTCTCTATATGAAATATGTAGAACGTTAAAGAATTGTAGAAAATGCAATAGATACAGTCACTGAAAGCTCAGTTTTTTCACAAAAGTCGATTCATTTTTTGTGTATTTTGTAGGATTCAGATTTGATTTGCGTCGCAGCAGCCATTACTGGCGTTGTTTGTATACATTCGCTGCCAAATAGGTAAATGTAGAATATTCACTTATCTTTATTATTGCGCACGTAATATAGTTCTCTTGCGTAGTAATTGAGACAAGTTAGATCAGTAAACAAGGCCATTAACTACGTTATCTCCCGCGCTTAGCTTTCCGCAGCGAATGTATGCAAACAACGCCAGTAATGGCTGCAGCCAACGATGCGAATGAATTCGAACTTTTACTGTCGATAACTGCAAAACGGTAGATTTTATCAAATTTATCAAGCCAGATTCGAATGAAGCATATACAATTACACATAAATGTAACTGCAAATTAACCCTTAAAATAGATATTTAAAATTTGGGAAAATATTTATTAACCAATAAACTTATCGATTCAATAAAATCTAACTTTTAGTCTTTTCGGTTCTAAAAGCGATCGTTTTAGTTCGCAGAGATTAGTTTTTCAGTTAGCCTTTGACCAGGGTTGTTATATCGCTGAAGTTCTCAAGCCTTAACTAATTACTCATTATTTTCGCATATATCTTCAAGTATACTATATTACAGAAAAGGCTTAGCGATGTCATGAAACACACAAAAAAACAAACAAACATACGAACCGAGTTATTATCAACAACAGTAATATTAGATAGTATTAAAAGTAGTATTAATATTATTGTTTACCTTGAAAGAAAATTTAAGGCATTGTCTATTTTCGCTGACAGTTTACGAAACTGTTTGCCTTAATTGACAATTTTAGTCACTTTCTACCTTATTTTTTTATAAATTAAGGTACTCTCTACCTTGCATAGCAATTAAAGAAACTGTTTATCTTAAATTGCTTGCGAAAATAGTATACTGCCTTAATTGACAATTGAAAACACTGTCTAATCTTCAATACCAGTTTTAGACATCGAAGAATTTAAGATTTAGCAACCCGCTACCACGTTTTTTTTTATCAATATCAATTTTTGTA
Source organism: Acanthosepion lycidas (assembly GCA_963932145.1). NCBI lineage: Eukaryota > Metazoa > Mollusca > Cephalopoda > Sepiida > Sepiidae > Acanthosepion > Acanthosepion lycidas. The sequence goes on along the minus strand of OZ010603.1, from coordinate 90,820,440 downwards.
CAAATCTGTGCAAAAAGCGGATCACAGAGCTTATTCAGCTTCATACATATTTTCAGAAAATATCAACTTCTGATTGGTCACTTAATATTTAATCATGTCCAAATAACATCGACCCAGTTCTTGACCTGACCCAAAAAATAATCCCGCCAAAATCTATTAATGCCTTTTCGAGCCTACCACGCGATTAAATTAATTATAAATACCAGACACGAGTTCATTCTCTTCCTTTTCCTTGATTTCTCTCGTTACAAAATGTAGTTGTAAAAAAGGAATTGCGACTCGACCCTTTACTGGCGGACGCTATGAAAACATTCACACATGCACACATACATGTACGTACGAAACTTCCCAAAGTACATTACAAACATACGAAACTTTTCAAGCTTCATTACGAACATTACAAACTTAATGACAAGCAACGGAAAGTTAATTGCAAACATTACGGAACATTCACTCTTTCAACCCTTCTGAAGCTAAAAGTTTATTCAACATATTCTCAGCTTTATAATTCTTTCAACAGTGAACATTTTGAGTGGCAAGTTCATTCAACTTTTGTGAGCTCGGATAAAAATATTTCATTAGTAAAAACTTTAATTTAGTCAAAGGGACATAACACCAACAAAAATAGTAATCCCTATGCTTGTGTACATACATCATTATACAAAAATAAATAAAATCGTTTTGACTTCCTTCTTGTTGTTTCTCTTGTTGCTTTTGTGTTTGCTTTACACATTCGTAAAGTAAAAAAATGTACGGGTTGATTTAGGCCGTCAATAGTACTACAATACTAACTTAATTTAATTAATTGTAACTACAATACTAACTTAATTTAATTAATTGTAACTACAATACTAACTTAATTGACAACTGAAAACATAGTCTAAACTTCAATACCAGTTTAAGACAAGAATTTAACAAGAAGCTTCAAAGTTTTTCGAAATCTTACCTGAATGGCAAAGGAAGAGATACTATTATGGACGAGATTCTGTCTGTGGATATACATAAGTGCATCGCAAATCTGGCAGAGAATATAGGATATCTTCTTTGGAGGAAATATTCTGTTTTCTATGTGCAGGGCCATGTTCAAGGAACCGAGATTAATATGTTCAAAAACAAGACCAATGCTGTCGAGTCGGGTAGTATTGAAGACTGCTATGAGGAACAAAAGACCCGGGTGTCGTAATCGACGCTGGTAGCTGCATTCTGTAATTAGGATGTCGACAACTGTCGGATTATGATCTTGCCGAAGCTTTCGGACAGTGACTGCGCTCTGAAAAACAAATTTAGAATTCGATTGTCAAGATTTCGGAAAGTAAATATTGGGTTGGTGCATAATTATCAGGCGTTTTTGTAGGCAAGTTATTTGTTAATAAAAATTGCTGTTTTGTTTACTGCAATGACAAAAGTAATGGCAGGTGTAGACTTTAAGAAAGTTTTATTCAACTGAGAGGTTCGCGCATAGTGTCCTTTTATAGTCCCAGTAAATAGAAATAGCTCTCTCACAGAGGAGAATAACAAAACAAAGGGAGACCACTCTTGATGATTCATAACATTTACTTTTTTTTTTAATAAAAATATTATTTTATTTTCAGGTTATAAAAATGCGTGTCGATAATCATACGCTCCGGAATAATCATTTAGAAATGTTATTGTTAAATTGTTATGCTTCTTTTTTCAGAATAAATATTGTTTAAAAAACGCCTGATAATTATGCACCAACACAATAGTAAAAAAGTTGAAAAGCAAAACCTTATAATCCAAGAAAACAATTAAAATATAATTAATATGTTCTGTCCAGAATTGATCCATCGACGTAATATTACGGGGAAAATATCCTACCTAGTGTAATGACGTCTTAGCCTGTTTCAAAACACTCCTTTTT
>OZ010603.1:90811058-90813558 GCA_963932145.1 Acanthosepion lycidas | reverse complement strand
AGAAAACAGTCTGCCTGCCTTATATGAAGGGGTTATCAGAGAAAATACAAAGGATCTACGGTCCATATAACATCAGGACAACCTTCAAAAGCTTGACAACACTTCGCAGATATCTCTCTCGAGTGAGACCCCCCATAGAGGAGAACATGACTAAAGACTGTGTGTACGTTATCCCGTGCAGCTGCGGAAAGGAATATAAAGGAGAGACAGGCCGCCCCCTCAAGGTAAGTCTTCAAGAACACCAGAAAGCTGTAACGAGAGGGGAAGTAGAAAAATCACGCGTGGCTGACCCCATATGGAGAGAAAAGGGAGCCGACCAAGCATAGAAATAAATACAATATGGGAACCAGTAATAAGGAGTGCCAGAGAAAAGCAATGATAACAAAGTTGCAATATGAGCTCTGGTAAAAACATGTAATGATAACAGCAAAATTGCAATATGAGCACTGGTAAAAATGGTTGCTGAAAACATTAGGTTTATAATACCCAGAAATTCATACCCAAGGACACATGGCACAGTGGATAAAGGCGTTGGTTAGATCCAGTGACAGACCCAAAGAGTGTGAGTTCAATACCCGGTTTCAATACCCGGTTAAGGCAGTGGAGAACTTTCAGAGGGAAAATTAGCAGGAGATAACTGACAACTGACATCCATCAAACATGGTGATCGAAATAAAGGGTTCAGTTCGAAATTCCAACCACATGAAGAAGGCCGGAGCGTACAAAGTCCGAATAATGTAAATACTGTAAATAATAATAATTTCAGAAGCGATTGACCATCCATATATGAGATTTCAGGTTTCAGAGTGTTAGCACGCACTGAATATAAGACCCAGCATGACAGGGTGGACCAATATCTGCACTGGAAAATATGCAACTTTTACGTGAAGGAAAGAAATGAAAGATGAATAGAACTCATTGCTGAAGGAATTATTAATTAGTTTCTTCAGCTTTTTCCCAAGTTTCTTTGGAGACCGCTTTTTTATCGTATGGAACAGGGGGATGTGGACACGGCTGTGAGAGTTGGCGGCAAGAAGTTTAGAATGTGGCAAAATAAAATAAGAAATAATATCTGCAGAAGCCAGACAATGGGGGGGGGAATGTTGACGTCTTTTATACAGGTTACAGGGAGAATAAAAACATTTAACATAAATGAGAAAAGAAAAAGAAAAAGACACAATGCATCCAGCGAATTCCCAACAGAGAGATGGTTTGTGTGTGATAAACGCGTATTGAATCACCTAGGTTTACGACTAGTAGTCCAGTCTCATACAGACTTCTCAGAACAGGGGACAGTCTTCCTTTAATTCTTCTGCAAATCTCTCGTGACTCTCTCGACGACGGTCTCATTCTCCAAGTCTCTCTCCCGTTTTTTTTTGTAGAAGAAGGACGGAGCGTACAACGACCGAAACGTTGTAATAAATATGGCGTATATATGTATGTTGGAGCCACGGTGGAGTAATGGAGAGCAGCATGGATTGAGGAATCGGAGAGCCGAGTTCAAATTCCAGTCGAATCTATCACATTCACTTACGTGCTAATAACGTTGGGAAAGGTTCTCTTCTTCTCGCTCCAGCTATGGGTAAATAGCAGAACGGACTGGTTTCTATAGCATTGAATTAAAACTGGTCTAGGAGAAGGACAACTCTGAATTCAAAACCTGCGGAGGGTCGTTTGGGGACCATGTGGCACGAAGTGCACTAAGTCTCTGTATTCGGCCCTTCAAACAGTGTAGATAGTTCTGCACAAAACCTTCACCACTATAACCAAATCACATGTCGGGCTGTCGGTTTCCTAGGACCCTCATACGTCAAATTCGACGGGCGATTCGAATATATATATAATTATTTATTTTTTTTAATTTATAACATAAATATGTTATAAAATCACTACAAAAATAGCCTTTTTGTTTCAACACCCTCGGTGTCTTATCAAGTGATGATGTTAATTGTAAAATAAATAGTTTTAAAAGTTTCAAATTAATTAACAATCCTTCGCAAGGGGAAAACGTTGTTACAAAGGCTAGATGGACCAATCAAAACACAAGTATAGGAAAATTCAAAAAGCTTGACAACGAAGACATGTTATAATATCTATTCAGATGTTTAAAATATGGGTAGTATTAAAAAAGAATTTATTCTAACCAATAATTACTAAATTATATGATAAAATTTTATATTAAAATTAAAAACTGCTAATTTCAAAATCAAAATTTAATCGCTATTAAGTTTACAACTATAAAATTACTGAGGAGAAAAGAAGAAATATATATGTTATTCAATTTATTTCTTCATTGAAGTTACTTTAGCTAATTTTATATCCGGTCCTTTGACAATGTATTCATTTTAATCCTAAGAGTGTGTGAATGGGGTCCTAAACTCACGCGTAAAACAAACGCAATCAGATTATAATATATAAGCACCCAGACATATTTATATATATATATATATATATATATATATATATATATATATATATATATATATATACACACACAAAA